>APFE031617208.1:0-18208 GCA_000404065.3 Pinus taeda | reverse complement strand
CCCAGATGGCAAGCTCTTTGTTTGATGTAGGCTTTTCTGGGTCACTGTCTCCTTCTCCGACACACACTCCTTTCCACAACTCATTGAAGATGAGGGTGTGTTGTACCATCTGGGACCAGTCAGGATAGTTCTCCTTGCCAGTGAGAACTATTCCTATCATAGAGATGATTGAATGCATTCTTCAAGCACGCGTTTCTCTCTTTCAGTCGTTTGGTATGCAGATTCAGGCAGCGTTACCTTCAGGCAGGTATTTCTCTCTTTCAGTCGTTTGGTATGCAGCTTCAGGCAGCGTTACCTTCAGGCAACGTTTCCTTCAGGTGTTGGACAGAGGAGCAGAAGGCAGGCAGTGGACAGAGGAGTTACAAAGCAAGGTTAAAAAAAGAACCTGGGACCTGTGCTCTGATACCATGTTAGGCTAGGAGTAACTCTAGAAAACTGATTTGTTTATTCAATTAGCCAGCTATCTATTATATACATGAATGTGATTGTTCAGTTCATCTTCTTGATGACTGTTCACATTCAATTCCCCCAATCACTGAGGATTAGGTGTCAACAACATAATCTATTCATAAATTTATAGTACATAAAAGATATAGTCAATGAGACATTTACTCTAAGAATTTATGTGCATAAAAGCTATAGGCATTGAGGCCTTTTGACAAATGTTTTGCAAGCATACAATATACAACCATTAAATCATTTTGTCAAACACTTGGTGACCATCATCTCTTGAGACAATTTGACAACCATTAGCAACACAAATATAATATTTTTACTCAACCTATTTAACTCATAAAATTGATAAATTAAAACTTCAAATATTGGAATATTAAAACAGAAACTAAATCATCTTAATCCTTCACCTAAAACTGGATAACAGGCACACATAGTTGGCAACAGTAATATTCAAAATTGCTTAGATTTACAATATGGGTTCTGAGAAGTGTTTTTATTTAATCAAATGGAGTGTTACATGGCCTTAGGGCATGGATACCCCCTGATGTTGAGCAGAAATGCAACATAAATTCCCAAGGATGTGATTTCTTAAAACAACAACAACAAAAAATTCTTACTATCTCATTTATCACTTTTGTCAAACACTTAGTGTGCAAACTTCATCTATAACTGTACGTTGAGAAAGAAAACCCAAATTCATACTAATATGGTATTTTCATCAAATTATGGAAACCTGCTATGGACAAAAATTCATCTTAAAAGGAACTTAAAACTTTGGCAACACATTCTTCTTTTAATCTCCCTGCATGTACATTCTCAACTACAACTGCCATTCATTATTGGTTAGCTTAGAATTAATTCTGTAAATATCTCATAAACATTCACAAGTATAAATTTCCAATGAATTGAAAGTTCTACAACACTTTTAAACCAATAATAAACTAAAATTTCAAGAACGCTTATGAACATACCTGGGAGTGTATTTAAAAAAAAACCAAAAATATGGGAATATGCTACAACTCTAATGAGAGTATGCTCCAGCTCCAATATTCTTACCAATTCATTATGAAACATCCAATTTTCCTTCCAACCATATCCAGGAAGAACTTCTCCCCCTAGAACCCCCGAGTTGTATAATCCCATAAGCAATACCAAAATATAGTGGTAGACAAATATACAAGGCAAGTCGAGGAATATAAGTTTCACTTCCTCTCAATACCACTCATGGTCAGATCCACCATGTAGAGCTACTTAGTAGTTTAGTTTAGGAATTTCGAATTCATTTCAAAAGCAATTGGCTACTCTCCAAGTCTCTCTGTCGCATAATATAATATATATTATATATATATATATATATTATATATATTATTATATAAATATATATATATATATATATATATATATTAATATATATATATATATATATATATATATATCTCCAACTCTTGGTATTAAAATGCACTCCTCCTACCCCAAGTGAGAAGACATGAGACATATATATTGGAGGAGCAACCAATTTTCATAAAGGAGGAGTAATATGCATGCCTTGTATTCCATTTAGAGGAGTGTAACTCATGCATTAAAGAGCATATAAGAGGAATATTTCATGACATGTCTTTAATGAGTGTAAAAGGAATATTCCATTCTTTTATGAGTGCATAAAAGAGACTGTAATGTATTATTAAAAAGGAGAGAGAGAGTTACATAGAGCCATGAGAATAATTAATGAGATAGGTGTGAAACGATTGAGGAGATGAAGGTGACTTTTAATTCCCTTTTAATAATAATATCATAGTGACTCTCATAGAAGATAAAAAACTATTAGTAATATTAAGGATTCAGTCGAGATTGAACTATTAGGATTGATTAATGATAAGTTAGGTGATTTTCCTTCACCTATGCTTGATTATCAATTTGCAAGGTGATTTACTATTGTTGGAAAGTCTTTCTTGAGATGCTATACATGACTTTCTATTTTTATAAAGTCACTTTAGGATTGTTAGAAAAGAGGTTTTATTAAAGAAATTCATCTTTGAGCTTCCCATGAGTGGTATTTTTCTTCTAGAGAATAGGGATTTTGTTTCCCTATAGCATGCATCTTCCTTCCTTAGTATATTGAAGACTCCATGCCCTGATCTACTCTAAGGATCCAAGATTCCACGCCTTAATCTTTTAAATATTTAGGACTCTGCATCCTAATCTTTTTATTATATATTAAAGACTCCACATCTTTATCCTCCATGTATTTAGGACTCCGCTCCCTAATTATTTTATTATAAATCGAAGAATCCATGCATTTATCATTCAATGCTTTAGGACTTCATGCCCTAATTTCCATGCCTTCTCATCTACTATGCTTTGAAACTCCATGATTCACTTTAAGATAATGATTGTGAGCTCATACCCATTTGATGGTTCATTGGTGAGGTCTTGTTCCAAGACCTGCATGCATCACAATCTCATAGACCAAAGAAATCAAATGAATTTCATAATTAATTTATTCACATTTTACCAAGGATTCTGCATGAATTCCACAGTCATTTTGGTTTTGGAGAAATGACTTCTGCAGTCATTTATAATTTGAACATATTTGTTTGTAAATAGTCATGTGCCCTGCCACATCCTTCTCGGTACAAGATTAAGCATATATAATCATTTAAATCATGTATCATGACTTTCATATGACTTCCACAATCATTTATAGTTTGAGCATCCATGTTTACAAATAACTAGGCTCCTTGCGACATCCTTCTTAGTACAAGATTAAACTTATATAATCATCCAAATCATGTATCATCCATAAATCATAATTAACCATATGTTCCACATAGCCATGATCATCCATGGATATATGCATCTCAATCTTAGATTACCATCCATGTCATACATCTATGTCTATGATACCAAAAGAGAAAACATTGATAATATACACTTCACCAACATTGGTATTATACACACAACCATAGATATTATGATAAGAACACATAAACCAGGCGACCCAAAATAGGTTTATAGCGTACAAGCATATACATAAGTCTGACATGCATAATCTTATATCATTGCATCAAAATGACCCTCCCAAATGTCATCAATGCTATCTCACCAAGAACGAACACTAAAACAACAAAACTAAATTTGCAACACAATCTAAGCTTCACAATACTGTCTAAACTTGCAATACAATCTAAACTTTACAACACCATTTAAACTTCACAAAGTTGTCTAAACTTGTTTCTCGTTGCTCTTCATCTTATTTTATAGTCGCACTCACTTGATTTAGTCTTCAGTCCCTCGCTTGATTGATTTGTGGTTTTTGAATACCTACGTCCATTACCTTGGTTCTTTGTTACTCTATCAAAATCGACTCTTGGTTTTTTAGTACACACCCTTAATTTCCATTGCGCAAGTTCCAAAACAAGTATTTCGCTGCCACTTTGATTTTCGGATGCTCTGATTCCAATAGATTTAACCAAAATGTCCTCTGCAACTTCTCAATAGTACAAAAAGGCTAATTTGTTACTAAAAAAATCACTAAAATTTGCATATCAACGGTCATTTTTTAATTGGTGACCAATAATGGCTAATTTACAATATCTTATAATGTGACCAAATTTTATTCATTTTTATCTTAGTCATTAATTGGTTGTCTCAATTTGATCCTTGAGTAATATATTTAGTCATTAATTTGGTCATTTATTTAGTCATTTATTGCCACAATTAATGACCAAATACACAAAAAATATACTACTATATGATGACTCAAAAAACCTATTAATGACCAAATAATTATGACCAAAATGTTGGTCACATTATAAGATACTATTAAATACGCTACTAATAGTCATATACATGCAAATTTTAGTCATCATTTGAAACCAATTAATAACGAAATAAATATGACTAAGTTTTCGTTATGTTATAAGATATTGTAAATTAGTTACTACTAATCACATATATGCAAAATTTATTAATCATTTGTAATCACAAATTTATAATTTACAATAGTCATTTATCCTTTTTTTGTAGTTTCGTATTCATTATATAAATGACTGACTTAGTAGCTTATATTCGTTTCATTTACTTTCATTAATAATCATTATAAACGACTAATTTAGTCGTTGTATATCCATTTTATATGTTTTCATCAGTTTTCAATATAAACTAGTGATTTAGTAGTTTTAATTGATTTTTATGTGTTTATTATTAATTCATCATAAATTATTTAGTATGATTTTGTGACTAAATTTTAAAAAAGTATCATACAATATGCATGTTCATCTAATATGAAAACACAAAGTTGAATATGTTAATTATAATACTAAAAAATATTAGTACAACTATAAATAAATTTCAACAATATTTTTTTATATGAAATGAAAAATATTACAATATGATTTTCTAACTTAATATTGGTTAAGCTACAATTTACACATGAAACCTTGTTCCATCACCTCAAAACATTATCGTTGTTTTTTCAAGGCATTGCGGGTGAATTCACCAACTTTAAAAACTTGACCATCAGTCTGTATGTGTGTGTCTCATAGAGGATATTGGCTTTAAGAGTACCACTAGACCTATTCTCTTCTCTCTCTCTTTTTGAATTTCTCTCTCCATTGTTATTGTTCTCATCTTTCTTCAATTACTGCTTCCTACCATCAATAGTAAGCTCCTCTTCTGAAAATGAAAGAAGATATAATGCATAGTATAAGACATGAATGACAATGAACACTAAAATATAAAAAAAAAAAATAGATTATAAAGGATTTATACTACATATACCTCAACATTAGCAATGACAATGCCATTTTTCACTAAAAAATAAAGAAACTCGAATAAGTTTTCTTCGGTTGGACAATGGTGGTTACTATGTGTCTATATGACCTATATAAACAAAGCAAATAAAATGTCACAATAGAAAATAACACTTAAGGAACTTAGTATTCAACCTTCAGGAAAATCTTGGGCATAATCTTTCCAACTAAATTACATGTTAAAAATCTCAAGATGTAGATAACTTGTGAAAACAAATGGAAATAAAAGGAAAACATATAATAAATAATGTATGACAACTGGCCACAAATTGCATCATAGAAGAAAAAAATTCTCCAATGGCTACTCATACATTTTGGTGAGTAAAATGCCCCAATATGCCATGATCCTTAGGGTCCATAAGAAATAAACCCCCTACTATCATAGTGATTGATTGGTTGCATCTTGGGCTTACCTGTCCTTTGTGAGTACAAAAAGTAAAAATAAGTCCATCCTTGGTCCAGATTTAAACAGGAACGCAATAAAATACATAGATAACCATAAAGACAGATATGCGGCAGAAAGAATACTTCATTTCATTACTGTAAAATACTGAAATATGCTTACAAACAGAAATGGAAATAAACCAGCTAGGGTGATGGTAGCTTATCTCTGAGAAGAGATGTGGCGGCTACATGCCTCTAAACTATCTTACAATGAGGCTCAAGGGCATTTTTATTATTGAACAATAAGAGAAAACCCTAACCCGAGGAGATGTAACACCAAGAGTTTGTGGGCCCCGTTGGGATGAGTTGAACAACCAACTTCCCGGGGTGGCAAATTGGTCATATTATCTCCGTTTGACACGCATGATAGACCATTGGAAAAATCTCTCCGAGAACTACGACAGAAAAGACGATTTTAGACAGAAAACGTCGTTTAGGGCCTCAAAACAGCTCCAGAAGTTTAGGACCCGAAAAAACTGCTAAAAATAGTAAATTGTGCTATAATTAAGGAAACTGAAAAACTGAAAGAGACAGTTGTGGTGGTCCAAATGGGATAGGTGGGTGGCCACCAAAATCCACCTAGATCATTCCTCCCCCCTTAGGAAGCAATGGTCCCCATTGCATTGAGTTCCTCCCTGAGATGAGGAAGCTTCTGGTGAGCTGGGACTCTGGTGAGCTGTTCTGCAATCTCTAACGTGTCCAGAAATGGTGGGAAGCATGGTCGATGATGATCCACATTGAACACTCGGTGCAAGCGAAGGAATGGAGGAATGTTGTGCTTCAAAGCATTGTTGCCCGTAGCCTTATTACTGGTGTAAGGACCATGTCGAAGTGGTCTAAGTTTCTGATGGGTTCTGGTAAGGCATTCTCTCTACAGATGTAACCAAATTTTGTCGCCCACCTGAAACTTTTGAGGTACCCCTATGGGTAAGGACAAGTTGTTCTTGTGTTTTTTCATGACTATATCCCTCGATTACTGCTGCTGCATGGAGGAACCCTTCGCGAGGGTCATGGATGTAGCAACGATCTTCCCCTTACTTTGGGAGTGAACCATACAAAAAATAAATTTCCTAGTTTGTGAGATGAGCTTGCCGCCTTTCATAGCAGTGATCAAAGAGGTGGTGGTAGGTGGAGCTACCTTTGGTATCTTGTATAATGAATTATTCAAAGAAATAATGATAGCACAAGGCCTTGACTCATACACAACATGTCTCCTCCACAAGTATGGTTGGCCTAATAATATGTCACAAACATCCAAAGGTGTAACATCACACAATACCTCATCTGTGAAGGGCTTGATGCTGTAGGGAAGGCGACACTACTGGCGAACTTTGAGATCTCGTCCTTCGTGAAGCCACCCGATACTATACGGTTGTGGTTGTGGTGTAGTTGGTAGGCCCAACTGCTTCATGACCTCTGCTGAAATGAGGTTCTTTTGGCTGCCACTGTCAACAATGAATTGCAGCGGCAAACCCTTCACCCACATCTTTGAGTGGAAAAGACGTTCCCCCTCCTCTGGATGTTCGGGCTCATTTTTATGGATCTTGGCGGTGGCAACAGTGGCGCTGGGCTCCGCATCAATGATCTACTTCCCTTTGCCATTCCCCTTGTTAGGTTCTGGCTTAGGGTCGAAACATGCATCTAATTCGGAAGCCTTCAACTCATCCATCAGCAACTGCTTGGTCCGACACTCACTTGTGTTATGAATGGGACTCTTGTGGAACTCACACCACTTTCTTGTGCCTTTCTTCAGCTTCATGGTGTTGTTCTTTTCTTGTGGCTTCGATGGGTTGTCTTGGGTCACCCCGCCCTGGCTTTGTCCTTTAGGCTTCGGATTTGTAGATCCAAAGTCTTACTTCTTTTGTTTGAACTTTTGCTTGATTTTGACAGTGTATCGGTATGCCATGCTGAGTGAGGATATGTTCAGGAACTCCATCTCTTCCTGGATGTATCTATGTAGGCAGCCGCAATATTTGAGTACCAGATGCAGCTCAAAATCTTTAATACCCAATTGTGTGCGAAGGGTATGAAAAATGTTTGTGAACTCCGACACATCTTGGTCTCATCCCTGCCGTAGTGTGGTCCATTTGATGTATTTGTCCTCATAGCTTTTGACAGGGTAGTACTACTCCTTGATGGCATCCCGGAAGTCATTCCAAGTGGGTGCGGCTGAAAACAGTGAGCCTGTACTTTCGTCCTTCTACTCGCAGTAGGTTTCCCACGAGTCCTTAACGTGGGGGGCTGCTTTGAGAAGGGCGAAAACAATCTTTTCTCGACCTGAAAATTCATGAACAGAAAAATACCCATCTAGCAGATTTAACCATTTATCTACGGTATATGCATCTATTTGACCCTTAAAGATGGGGATTTCAAAATTAACTTGTACCTTAAAGGGTGTGGCATTTCCAGAGTAGCTGTTGGAAGCAGATGCGTCACCTCTGGGTAGCCGCTCAAGGATCTGCACAAAGCTGTCCATCATCGCGTTCCTTCACCGCTCGAGGGCTTCTTTGAGCAAGATTTTGATAGGGTCTCCTACCCCCTCGTCTTTCTTCTCATCCGCCATGGGAGGTCGTCGATATTTGCGAGGCTGGTCTTGCAAAGGTTCAACCAGTTCAAGTCCTAACTCCTTATATCCCGATCTCATTGGGGACATGCAAAGAAAAACAGAGAAAAAGCAGACCGCTCTGATACCATTGATCTAGATTTAAATAGGAATGCAATAAAATACACAGATAAGCATAAAGATAGATATGAGGCAGAAATAATACTTCATTTCATTACTATAAAATACTGAAATATGCTTACAAACAGAAATGGAAATAAACCAGCTAGGGCGATGGTAGCTTATCTCTAAGAAGAGATGTGGTGGCTACATGCCTCTGAACTGTCTTACAATGAGGCTCAAGGGCCTTTTTATTATTGAACAATAAGAGAAAACCCTAAACAACCAAAACCCTAACCCGAGGAGATGTAACACCAAGAGTTTGTGGGCCCCGTTGGGATGAGTTGGACAGCCAACTTCCCGGGGTGGCAAATTGGTCATATTATCTCTGTTTGACGTGCATGATAGCCCATTGGAAAGATCTCTCCGAGGACTACGACGGAAAAGACTATTTTAGACGATTTTAGATATAAAACGTCATTTAGGGCCTCAAAACTGCTTCGGAAGTTTAGGACTCGAAAAACTACTAAAAATAGTAAATTGTGCTATAATTAAGGAAACTGAAAAACTGAAAGAAACATTTGTGGGGGTCCAAATGGAATAGGTGGGTGGCCACCAACATCCACCTGGATCAATCCTGAACTAATTGTACTACATAATATCCTTTTCACATGTTATCTCCACATACCCACCAAAAATGTCAGATATGCCAAACAAATGGAATTTTGGAATTGTTTTTGTACCTATGTCATTTACACCCCTTTCCAATGTATCTGACTTAGAACTCAAACATATAGTTCCTAGTTTCCCAATTCACTTGCCATGGAATTCACCATATTTTATCATGTTGATTCAACGAGGTCATCCTTGGGGTCAGGTAGATGGTTAGGTTATTGCTCAACTTCTAACTTACTAGGTCATGTGAAATCAATATTATGTACCCAAGTGCAGCAACTAGACAACTAACAATTAGACTAGTAACCTAGGCACTAGGCCCCAAAGATGGTTAGATTATGGTCTAAGTTTTAAATTAGTAGGGGATGTGAACTCAATTATTATGTACCCAAGTGCAATAATTAGACAACTAATGAACTCTAGCAACTTACACCCTAGGCTCTAAAGAGCTATAAGAAATGACAATTTTATCAACTTGATGTCCAATATTTTGTTCCTTGCATTATATTTTGGCACTTGCTTATTCATTAAATTGAACATAAAATGTATATGTATTGTATATTGGCATTAGTTTGGCACTTTAAGGGAGTTTGATCACATCCTAGGCACACCATCCCCACAAATAGTGTTAATGTTTTTCTATGGTTCTTCACTTAACATGCACATACCTGCAATATCTATTTGCTTCCTGGCTCCATTCTTTGAGCCTGTATAATTTAGGTTTTTATAGAATAAATTAGTTTTTCTTATATCATGTTTTTCTAAAATTTACCTTTGTGCTCTAACTTTGTATCACATTGACTTATTTCTGAGCCTTTATAATTTAGGTTTTTATATAGAATAAATTAGTTTTGCTTATATCATGTTTTTCTGGAACTGGCCTTTGTGCTCTAACTTTGTATCACATTGACCTATTTATGGTCACTTGTTAGACATTAATAAAATTATATTATCTTTAGTATGCATTTCCATATACATTTTAAATTTGGTCATTGTTTCAAGTCATTTTGTAAAGAACCAAACTAACTCATATACTAAACGTTATCACCTGGAAACTCCCACCCTGCAAAATTTGAAGGGAGTCGAGATAACACTAGGAAATAAGGCACTCTAACCTTGCTTACCTCCTCTCAATTCAAAGCTAGTGCTTTCTAACTTTTGGGAGGTTTTCCAAAGTGTTATGAGGCATTAAATTCAATTCAATGAATGATTAGAACTTAGAGGTACCTTAAATCCAACAAAATATTATTGTTTTGTTCATAATCTGCAATTAAATAGCAAAAACATCAAGCTGGAATTGCCTAAAAATTGAAATAACATATGGAAAATAATGCAAAATTTCACAATATTTTGGACATGCAACCCAATGCTACTGCAAACTAAAAAAATCCCTAAATAAAGTTTAGAACACAACAAGTACAATATGTTGTAATGGCTAATTAAATAGTATTTTAATGTATCTTTTAGTACTTTTCATGCCTCGTAATCCACATAGATTGAGAAAGACAATTGTGTTCTCTTTCTAAAATAGAAAACGAGAAAACTGAAAGCAAATATCATTGTTTTATGACATAAAATTAACTAACCATAAATAAAATCTACATATTTTATATCCCTTATATGCCCAGGGTGCACAAACTCAAGGAAGTAGGTAATATTTATTTTGTGAATGATTACATAGTTTGAGTAAATTAATGAGTGCATTGTGGAAATGAAAAATGAAAAGGAAATAAGGTGAACAAAACAATTATTGTCCCACTACTTAGAGTGTAGTAAAATGTAGAACTTCTTACGCACAAATCACATGAAATAGTCATGAGTCACACAAAACAAGTTGATAAGTGTTTTTTATCAAGGGTTGTAGGAATAAAAAATATTTTAACAAGTAATAAAACACCAACAAGTCTACTATATCTTGGGGAAGTCAAGATTCTTCAACTCCACTACTCCAGATGGGATACATATAAATCATAATGCTTATAGTAGAAGATTCCAATCAAACATGCTCTACAATAGCTCTTTGTCACACACTCAAAAAACAAAGGAAGCAATGATAAAAGGTAACAACACTACTTAGACACTCTTACTAATCATCAAACCCTTTGATTGCTTCTAAGGTGTTTTTATAGAGGAAGAAGAGAATAGGTTGAGAGAGACAGATAATAATAGAATGCATGTTTTCCAAACATAGTCCAAGGTGACTCTAGATGGAGCACTCCTCAAGATATAATATGTTGTAAATATAAGAATTAAATATGCCTTAAGCCTTCTATTCACGAGTGCTCCTCTCTTGACATAGTTGATTTAATAAAAGCAATTACAAAAAAAAGGTTACTACAAAAAAAATAGAATTAACATTGACTTAAAGAGGCTAAAATACCTTTTCTGCTCCAAGTCTTGATCTATTCAATGTAGAGTTTTAAAAAACTGTCAAATGCAGAACATTAACACTCACATCACCAGCTTCTACACCCTCAATACTGACCAACATGACATTGCTGGCAACATGCTCAGTGTTCCTGTTGTCAACAATTTCTTTATTGTTGGAGTATTGAAGGTATACAATTTTACCCCACACTGAACTGGCTCAGATGATGAAGCATAACATGAAACCATTGAAATTGCTTGATTTAAATATTCCTATAAGGAGTCAAAACAATAATCAAAACTAAGAGAATTCATTATTGCTTGAGAAAATATTTCTATATGTCATGAGGAAATACAAGTTGTAAGAAAAAATATTAACATCAGATATTGCACCTATTTTCCATCTAAAATGTTTAAGGCATGGTTTCCAAATCTTGACAAAGTTAATCAATGCCTCAAGCCCACAGTGAAAAATACAATTAGAAAAAAAAAAAAGAGAACCTAGCCACGAGAAACACTTACAAATTAAAGTCCATTTTCACAAAATATCTGTCTGACATTACAGAGAAACAACATGATCACCACTACACAATTCAAGTCTCAGCCCCTGCAGATTGGATCATATCAGGCACTTCTCATCACCAACCAACCATATACTTAGTTTTTCAAACAATTCAAGGGAACTCACCTAAAAATACTACAATATATGTATTTTTATATATATTTGTGAGTCACTGTATATCCCTATCTATTTGTGTGCGTATAGATATCTATCTATAAATTTGTCTATCTTTATGTGAGTATATATATGTAAAATCTTAGAATATATCCCTCTTATTTGAAAATTATTATATGAATAATATGACATGCCTCATGGACCCTTCTTTCTATGGATGCCTCCAAACAATGGATTACTAACCATTGTTCTAGTTCTAAGTTCACTAGGCAACCCATCTATATGTGTGATATAATACTCCTTCACGTCCAAAAAATAAAGGCCTAAAGTCCAATCAATACACTAAAATAAAAATATGATTTAAAAATTTAAATACTTGATAAAAATGTACTCGCTTAAAGTGGCGTGTCAAAATTTATACCTGATAAGCATCAGGTCATTTGGCATCAACAACGCCATGAAAAGTTACATATTGCATGTCTTTTAAAGTGCATATAGTGTCAAACAAAACCTTTGGATGACATTTTCACTTGACAATAATAATTGAATGGCCTTTCTTGACCCAGTTCTGTAGAGTCACCACAGGCCTAGCTTGATCACTCTTACACCTTGTACTGCCAGTATGTGCTCTCTCATAGTCATGATTGGTGAGCATCATTTGATGCAAATGCCTCTCTATATGAATAATAACCATAGAAAAAATAGTATTGGCACCCCACTTGTCATTAACCCCCTTTAGAACACTATAGATTTGAAGCTTTATCTTTAAAATAATTTCAAATTCATCAGTTGGAGCGCCAATAAGTTCATCAATAAAATACACCACAACTGCACCCCTTTTGTTGTGATTCGAAACCTCAGTCGCAACAACATTACAGTTAAGGTTTTTGACAACCACAAATAATTCATAAATCATGCCTAACCTATATCTTGCTATTAATCTGATTAGTGTGTATTCAACAACAACATTTACACCAATGGGTTTGTTCATTGAAGGTAAGAGGCAAGCATCAGTTCTCAAGGACTATAATCAAAATAGATATAATTAGAAAGGGATTCTTGAATGGAAATGGGAATTCTTTGAAATTGTTTGTGGCAAGAAAGAGATCTAATTATGCCTATTGTATATACTCAATCACCTGTTCATCTCTAACGTTTTTTCCATCTTTGTCTATTACATGGACTATTGTCATAGCAAAAGAGTAGGTTACAATGGATTTAGTAATACTAGTTTCTTTCTCTCAATTTGAATCATGGTTCTACAAATGAATCATTAAAACAATTATGGTATGGACTGCAAGTTTACCATCCATAAACCATGCTGCATCAAAAGATATGTAAGCCTTAAAAATGTTAGGAATCAAGATGCAAATATGTTAACACTTGTACCACTTCTAGAAGAATTTCATGCTTATTGGCACGATCAACTTGCAACACAAAGCATGATTACAATTCAGATCAATTTACAATTTAATATCTGATTCAATGAACTCAGTAGACAAGTTTCATACTCGAAAATAGAAATACTTCAAGAATACCTTCACTAGTGTTGCATTTTTACAAGAAATGTTGTCAACCGAAACCCTGTTAGAAAGAAAACAGAACATATATAAATATTAGTATGATTATCAATGCCAACATAATTCTGCCTGCAAGACTGAATCGATATCAACACAACCAACACTTGAAAACCATTAAAACTGAAACTCAGATTGGTTTTATATAATTCATTGATGAATGATCAATATTGCATTCTACTAGTTTATAGAACTTTCTACAATCTTAAGAAACACCCCCATACTAACTTAATCCTTCCCAGGGCTACTGCTTTGCAACTCTTATGTAAAGTTAAATTATAGATAAACCAGATCTGTCAACAACTCCCTCACTTTGTTTTACCTCTTCTTTGCAAAGTAACACTAGATTCTATGACCTGAGAATTCACTTCAGACGCAAACTAGGAAATCCATATCATTAGTCAACCATTGACAACCCACATAACCACTCCATTTTTGTAATTCCCAGAGACCCATTTTAATAAGAGTAATTGAAATGACATATTAACAACCAATAAAAACATACAACAATGAAAAAATAGTCCAAGTGAAAAGCAATAGACCTTGGAGGATTCATTTTGATGATCAATTTCTCATATTCATCATCAACATCCGAAGAAGTCATTCAATGCATTTATGTTGAGTTTAGTAACGAAAATTAAACTTTATACTACGCAACAAAAATGAATGCATTAGGAAACTCTCAACACACATACATAACCTCTGTAGTAGTCATATGCAAGTAATTGCAAGTGGGCATGAAATCAAAGACCTGATAAAAACCCAAACGATGGAGACGTCATACAAAATTACCAAGTATAGATGTACATTTTAAGTGACAACTAAGAAATGTGAATGCTCAAGTGGCTCAATCATTATTCACAACTATCAAGTTAGGAAGATCTGATGGAAGGAGTAGGGTTATAGGATTTTTCTTTTCAGATATTAGATAAAAATTAAACCATGAAATTGGGAAGATCTTATGGAAGGAGTAAGATAATGGGATTTATGTGAAAATTGGGTAGAAATTCCTTTTGCGTTATGGAATAGAACATTTCAAATTCACATGGTAAAGCACAATCCTAATATAGTAGAATTACCAAAATTCCTACATTCATACCATCAAAATCTACAATTACTTACAATAAAGTTCAACATAGATGGGAGAGAAAGATTCCAATGAAAGGAAATGGGGAAAGATGCTAATCATTATACTCTACCAGTTACCCTATTCCACCTGGTTCATGGTGAAACCATAATGTTATCTTGTTTAAATTGTATTTTTGAATGCAAAAATGGATTCAGCACCGTGGAAAACCCCTAGGGCAGTTGGAACTTAACAACTTTCAATGACAAGTTTCCTAATTTTTAACTAGATTTCAGGAAAAATCAACTAGAAAATCTATCCAACACAAGGCCAAAAATATGCCTCAAGGCTCAAACAAGGCGAAAAATCTCTTCGTTAGACTACTATGATGAGTAATGAGAAAATCATCATCAATAAACTAAGGTTCGAGTTAATTGGTTATTTTATTCCCTCATAAGTTAGGGCCTTATGGATCTCGAATGTAGTAGTGTTTTATGCAGTATGTATCGTAACTATGTCCTATGTCACATCACTTAGTACCATGAATGTATGACAACCAACTATATATTCTAGGTTCAAACCCCAAAATAAAGCTCTTCCTATTGCCATAATTTTTATAGCTTAACCACTGTAAATACATTTGTGCATAAATCAACACTTTAATGTGCTCTGAGGTCTTTTGACATAAATCTACATGGTGACCAATCAAAAAACCCGCCATGAAAGCAGATGTTAACTTCAATTATATTATGCTTTTATATGTAGAGTAACTACTCTACCTTGTATTTTCTACTATATACTTCCATAGCAGCTGCATGGGTGAGAAGCATGAAATAGGTCGTTATGTACATTTCATCTGCATTAGATTTTTAAAAATCACAGCAACCAGGAGCAAGAATTCCGAGATCATACCCCAAGATACAATACATAAAAGTTTCATTGAAAATTATCCATTGCCTAACCGAATAACCAAATAATAGGAAACATGCTTCTACATAGGCAATGAAATCAGTCTTGCATCATGATATTATAATATAAAAATGAGTGATCCATAGAGCATGAATATCAAAGTACAAAAACTCAACTTTTTCTATAAAATAATATATAAACATTGATCATAAACTAAGTTTGGAGCTAGAAATCCTCCATACTAATCCTCTAGAGATTAGGGAGTACCCTAGTGAAACAACATGACAGACATGGATTCCTGCAACCAACATCGTATAGAGAAAGAGATGGCGAGAACCAATAAATAAGCTACATTGAATATGAGATCAATCAAGCTACATGAAGTGAGAATATTGGATATAACCATTCTGGAGGAGTTCATTGATGAGGTTATGTAATACTCCTTCCTCAGTGATTTCTCATTTTCCCTCTGCAATACTTTAGAAACATTTGGTTAATGGACTTCACAGACACAAACTCATATGTGATAATTAATAAAATTTCCTAAAGATTGAGTATTTAGAATGCATTTGGTGATTAATTTACTTTATTGGATCTTACTTGGAAATGTTCAAGACCATGAAATCGAGAATCTGTAGGTATCCACTCCTATATCTTTCATGATATTTACATCTTCCTACAAAGTATATAAAAGATTCTATAATTTTATCTCATTTATGAATGAGAGGCAAACAATCTAACCCAATCCCAATATCATTAACTAAGATATCACTAGCCATGGAATTATAAACTCCTTCTTTTATGACTAAGCCTAGGCTAGCCCTTTTATTGGGTGGAAGGCCTATTCACCCACAAGGGATGCCTGATGGAATGCTTATAATCAGTATTGTGCTAGGCTCCTGGATGCCCCTTGGGAAGTTTAATTCCCCCAAAGTAGCTTCCATCATTAACCCCTCCCCATGAGGTTTGAATCTATGTCATCCTGGGGTCTAAACCCCAAACAAGCCAATTGGTATACACCTCATGGATAATTATAAATCATTAAATTAATCCCATTTCAAAAATACCTTATAACGATGATAATAATCCACTCTTACATCACTTTTTCTTCCATCAATGATTTTTCCTGCATTGCAAAGTAAAACACACACATCAAGAAACATGCCTTAATACTAAGATTCACCAAACTATGAACCAAAGAAGAAAAGTAATCTGACCTGGTGTTTGAGAAAATTCTCAAAGGTATCCCAAGATATCATTCATGATTCATACTCATCAATCAACCTTACCAAAGTTCTTTTGCATCAAACATCATAAAATTAAAAGAGACAATGAACAATGAATGCGATTATTTAGTATTAAAGTGAAGGAATTTAATTTTAAACTTAAAACATTCCCAATATAACTATCAAGACTAATTGTCTTCCTAAATCCTTGAAAATTCCTGTGCCCTTGGACAACTATTATGAAACCAGCTCAAGAAAAAGATAGAAAATATAGATCAACGCCTTAAAATTCAGCCTCTTCGAGGGGGCAACCTCCTTTACATTACATAAATGAACAATTCTTGGATGATACAAATGAAAAGACCTCCTTTCTATATATAGGAGTCTAAGGGTTCATAACATAATCAGAGCCGACATAACAATAATAATGTAAGGGCACAATAATAACAATAGTGGGCTTCTATGAGGCACAATAGTAACAATATGGGCACTACATGGGTACATCAATATAATAAGTGGGTTGTACTAATAACAATAAGGGGTTACACTAGTTGTATAGGGGCCTAACATGCCCCTCTCCTTCAAAAAGCGTTGTCCTCAACGCTTGAGTAGTTCTTGATGCTTCTCTATAAAATTCTTTTCCTCCCATGTGGAATCTTTAGCTAGTAAGTTCTTCCACCTGATGAGATACTCTGAAATTGATCGATTTCGTAGCTGTCGGGTTCTTGTTTCTATGACTGATCCAGGTTCCAATATGATTTTTCCTTCCTCTTCAATTTCTGGCAATATTGTTTGCATTGGGATCTTTTTCAACTTTTGAATAAGTGGCCATACTTCTTTGTCCTTCTTCCATTCATCCCTTGCTTTGTTTATCTAATCTGGTTGGATAATAGAAATAGCATAAAACAATGCTCTCACATCCTCATCCTTGAAGAGTCTTCCCATTTGGTAAGGTCGCCATCTTTTAAGTGCATGTAGTATTGCCAACATTTCCTTCTCATAAATAGCTTGCTTGAGATGTAGTAGTAAAAATACCCAATCACCTACATCAAAACATTTTTGATTATGATGTTGATCTCCTTGTTGTTTCGTTTGATTTTGCACTAAAGTGGTGTTATCCTTTAAAAGTTGGAGAACTTGTTGTTGATGCTCGATGTGATCTTTCATTGCTTGAACCTTTTTCTTCTTGATATGTCCTTCTATATCTAGAGTTTGAGGAGAGGTAATTTCTTCCAATCCTTTACAATATATGGTACGATTCATTTCTTGACGCTCAATGTGATCTTTCACTTCTTGAACATTTTTCTTCTTGATATGTCCTATCTTGATAGTTTGAGGA
>APFE031617207.1:149362-182561 GCA_000404065.3 Pinus taeda | reverse complement strand
CAAAGAGTTATTACTCATACCTTCTACCATACATTTACCATGAAGTATTTGAAGGCCCTTCTCTCCAATATATCCAAGCCTTTGATGCCACAGCATGGTCTTCTCTCCAGAGACCAATAGATTTTATGCTCCATTTTCAGGAACCACATAATTGTTCCACCCATCAACAATAGTGCTACCTTGCAGCTTGTATAGAGTTCCAATCCGAATTCCTTGCATCAATACCAGTGCTCCCTGAACCATCTTGCAAGTATCCTTCTCAAACATTGTTTTTGCACCTGCATCATCCAACTTGCTCACAAAAATAAGATTTCTGGCCAATGCAGGAATATATAGAACACACAGAAGTGTTCTAACCCTTCCACCTTGCAACCTCAACTTTAGTTTTCCGCGACCAACGATTCTAGCCTTCCTATTGTCCCCTAAGAAGACATCACTACCATCGTATTTCTCATACTTGTAGAACCACTCTATATGGGGAGTGAAGTGAAAGGATGCACCTGAGTCAATCAAGCATGCGTCATGATCTACATGTGTACTTGAAGAATCCAAGTACGCATGCCCTACTTCATCTGAGGTGGTTCTTTCCACTGCAGAAGGAGCATCATCAGATCCCTTTCCTTTGTGAGGAGTGTTAGATTTACAGTCCCTTTTGTAGTGCCCTTCCTTTCCACATTTCTAGCACACCACCTTTATAGGTTTCCCTAGAGATTTAGCTCTCCCTCTAGATTTAGATCTCCCACTTGATGACTTATTTTTGTTTCTATTCTAAGACCATCCTCATACAGACAAGGCATCACCATTTTGGCTCTTCGTATTTTTCCATCTCATCTCCTTCATCAACAAGGATGAGACTATTTCATCAAACTGCAAGGCAGTTGCATTGCTACCTATTGCAATAACCAGACTATCCCACAAATTTGGTAGAGAACACAAAAAACTAATGCACTTATCTTCATCTGAAATTCTGATATCAAGTGACGATAACTGACTTACCATAATCTTAAACACATTCAGATCCTCTGTGACTACATCTCCATCTTTCATCCTCGGGTTATATAGCTTTTTTCATAGGAACAATTTATTCACAAGAGACTTAGATTGGTACAAAGTCCCTAACTTGTCCCACAAAGCCTTCATCGTAATTTTGCCTGATACATTCAGCTATACGGAATCTCAGACACACAATCATATTGTGCTCCTTGCCTTCCGATCCAACTTCTTTCATTCTTCATTAGACACTCCAATTGATTTAGTACTGGGATCTACCACAATCGACTAATCTTTATCCACTAATAGATCCTACAACTTGAGTTTCCACAACTCAAAACTCTAATCATTAAATTTATCGAGCTCTATCTTTCCATTGCTCACCATCTTCTTTCACCACCAGAATCAATCCCACAGATATCCCACTAAATAGGGTCTACCACAGGCCCAAGCGAAATGCCTCAACAACAAATGCGTCCCCTTGAAGCCAAAATAACTCTGATAACAAATGTAGGCTTTAACCCTGTACATGTTGGGTTGTGTTTTATTCTTTCCACGACTAGCCCACGTAGTTAACCTAGGTTAGAAGGGGGATGGAGCCCCCCATTTTTTGCGTAGCAAGGGGTCATAGGGGGATTGAGCGGTGCAGCTAACACCACTCTATGGGTCCAGGGTAGCGCCCCGAAAAATTTTGGTTTTGGACCCTATGTTAGATTAGGCAGACCCACCAATGGTTTTGTGCATGATTTTTGCACATGTTTTTGGACATGATGGTTTTAGGTCCATGGTATTGGATGCTTCAGCATGTATAAATATGTATTGTAACATTGAAAGGAACATAATGAAAAATCAAGCTGGTAGTCCCGGTTTTGGGATCCAGAGGAAAATCTCTATGTATATGTGTTTTATGTGTTATGACCTCACATTGTTTATTTTCTGTGTTTTAGATTTCGTATGCAGGTAATTTTTGTACAGGTTTAAAACCTACATTTGGTATCGAAACTATTTTGGCTTCAAAGGGACACCTTTGTTGCTAAGGGGTTTCACTCGGGCCTATGGTAGACCCTGTTTAGTGGGAGATCTGCAAGATCGATTCTGGTGGTGAAAGAAGATGGTGAGTAGTGGAAAGATAGAGATCGAGAAATTTAATGGTCAGAGTTTTGAGTTGTGGAAACTCAAGATGGAGGATCTGTTGGTGGATAAAGACTAGTGGATCGTGGTAGATTCGAGTACTAAACCAACAAGAGTGTCCGATGAAGAATGGAAGAAGTTGGATTGAAAGGTAAAGAGCACAATACAATTGTGTGTCTTAGATTCAGTATTGCTAAATGTATCAGGGGAAGCTATGGTGAAGGCTTTGTGGGAAAAGTTAGGGACTTTGTACCAATCTAAGTCTCTGGTGAATAAATTGTTCCTGCGGGAAAAGCTATATAACCTGAGGATGAAAGATGGAGACTTAGTGACAGAGCATCTGAATGCATTTAATACTGTGGCAAGTCAGTTAGCATCTGTTGATATTAAAATTTCAGATGAAGATAAGTGCAACAGTTTGTTGTGTTCTCTACCAAGTTCATGGGATAGTCTGGTTATTGCAATAGGTAGCAATGAAACTACCTTGCATTTTGATGAAATAGTCTCATCCTTGCTGACGGAGGAGATGAGACGGAAAAATATGGAGAGCCAAAATGGCGATGCCTTGTCTGTACGAGGGCGGACCCATAACAAAAACAAAAATAAGTCAATGGGTAGGAGATCTAAATCTTAAGGGAGATCCTGTAAAGGTGGTGTGCTGGAAATGTGGAAAGGAAGGGCACTTTAGAAGGGACTATAAATCTAAAGCTCTTGATAAAGGAAAGGGATCTGATGAGGCTCCTTCTGTAGAGACGAAAACCACCTTAGATGAAGGTGGGGATGTGTACTTAGCTTCTTCAAGTACACATGTAGATCATGAGGCATGGTTGATTGACTCAAGTGCATCCTTTCACTTCCCTCCCCATAGAGAGTGGTTCTGCGAGTATGAGAAATATGATGGTGGTGATGTCTTCTTGGGGATGACAAGAAGGCTAGAATCATTGGTCGCAGAAAATTAAAGTTGAAGTTGCAAGTTGGAAGGGTTAGAATGCTTCCAGGTGTTCTACATATTTCTGCATTAGCCAGAAATCTGATTTCTGTTAGCAAGCTAGATGATGTAGATGTAAAAACAGTGTTCGAGAAGGATACATACAACATGGTTCGAGGAGCACTAGTATTGATGTGGGGAGTTCGGATTGGAACTCTATACAAGCTGCAAGGTAGCACTGTTATTGATGGGTGCCATAGTTCTGTGGTTCTTGAAAGTTGAGCAGAAAATCTAGTGGTCTCTGGAGAGAAGACCATGTTGTGCCATCAAAGGCTTGGACATATTGGAGAAAAGGGCCTTCGAATACTTCATGATAAAGGTATGGTAGAAGGTATGAGTAACAGCTCTTTGGATTTTGATTTCTGTGAAAATTGTGTATATGGGAAGTAGAATCAGGTCATTTTCCTCTCTGGTAGTAAGAGGGAAAAACAGATATTAGAACTTGTGCACAGTGATGTGTTTGGACCTGTGAAGGTTCCATCACTGGGTAAGTCTGTGTAATATGTATCATTTATAGATGACTTCTCAAGGAATACGTGAATATATTTCCTTAAGAAGAAATCTGAAGTCTTTGACAAGTTTAAAGAATTTAAGGCTCTGGTGGAAAACTAGATAGAGAAGAAGATAAAGGTGCTGAGGACAAATAATGGTGGAGAGTTTTGCAGTAAGGAATTTGAAGAATTCTGTAAGAAGTGTGGTATAGCATGATAGAAGACTACTCCATGTACACCTCAGCAAAATGGAGTTGCGAAAAGAATGAATAAGACGTTGATGGAAAGGGCAAGAAGCATGCTCAGTGGTGCTAAGTTAGGATAGGAATTCTGGGCAGAGGCGGTGGATACTGCATGTTCCCTGGTCAACAGGTCACCTTCATTGGAGGATAAGACTCCACAAGAGGTATGGTCTGGTAAGAAACCCTCTCTTTCACAATTAGGGTATTTGGATGTGATGCATATGTACATGTTCGAAAGGAGAAACGAACCAAGTTGGATAGTAAATCTGAAAAGTGCATCTTTATTGGGTATAAGGATAGTTTAAAGGGTTATAAGCTTTGGAACCCAGTCACACGGAAGGTTGGGTATAGCCGAGAGGTGGTGTTCAAAGAGGTGAAAGATGTTATTAAACATGAAGTCCAACCAAAAAAACCTGAGAAGATAGAGTTTGAGCTAAAGGAGGAAGACTTAGACTCTATAGCAGAGGAGGAATCAGAAGCTAAAGAGCCACAAACTCCGAGTGTAAGAAGATCAGTTCGAGAAAGAAGGCAGCCAGAAAGGTATAGTCCATCTACTTTCTGTTCAAATTTTGCTTTATCTATTACTGATGATGATCCCAGAACTGTGAAGGAAGTAGTGGATTCAGAGGATGTGAAAAACTCTGGAAAGAGGCCATGGTTGATGAAATGGCATCTTTGCACAAAAATGAGGCTTGGGATCTGGTGGAGTTGCCGGCTGGAAGGAAACCATTGGCAACAAATGGGTGTTCAAAAAGAAGACAAATGCAGAAGGAAAAGTGGAGAAAAAAAAAGCTCGGCTGGTAGAAAAAGGTTATTCCCAAGTGTCGGGAATTGATTCTGGTGATATTTTTTTCTCCTGTTTCCAAGGTAACTTCTATTATATTACTTTTATCTGTTGCTGTTGATTTTGATTTTGAGGTAGAACAGATGGATGTGAAGACAACATTTCTTCATGGGGATCTGGAAGAGAAAATCTACATGAAGCGACCTAAAGGCTTTGCAACGAAGGGTAAGAAAGAACTGGTATGCAAGTTAAAGAAGTATTTGTATGGGTTAAAACAATCACCAAGGATGTGGTATCAGAAATTTGATACATCTATATGGGGACTTGGCTTCACTAGAAGCAAAGTAGATCACTGTGTGTATTTTAAATTAATTGGTGACCATTTTATTTATCTGATCTTGTATGTGGATGATATGTTGCTGGTTGGAAATGACAAAGAAATTATCCAGGATTTGAAGACCCAATTGTCCTCCAAATTCGACATGAAAGATCTTGGTGTTGCAAAATATATTTTGGGCATGGAAATTAAAAGAGATCAGACAAAGAGGAAGCTCTGGTTAAATTAGAGGAAGTATGTCGAGACAATACTACAGAGGTTTAATATGCAGGATAGTAAACCGGTGAAGGTTCCTATTCTTGTAGGTGTAAGGTTATTTGTTGAACAATGTCCCAAGACACAATAAGAGGAAGAGGACATGTCCCATGTTCCATATGAAGTGTAGTGGGTAGCTTGATGTATGCAATGGTTTGTACTAGACCAGACATTGCACATGCAGTGGGAGTACTGAGTAGGTTTATGTCAAAACTAGGAAAGGAGCATTGGATAGCAGTGAAGCAAGTTTTCAGGTATTTGTGTGGTACTAGTGATTATGATTTGTGCTACCAAGGAAGACCAAAATTGGACAGAGTGTTGGATATTCATGGCTTTATTCATGGCTTTGTTGATCCAGACTGGGCTGGAGATCTGGATTAGAGAAGATCTACAATTGGGTATGTGTTTAACCTATTTGGAGGTGCATTCAGTTGGATGAGTAAGAAACTATATGTAGTGGCACTATCAACTACAGAGGCAGAATACATGGTAGCCACTCATGCAAGTAAGGAAGCAGTTTGGTTGCAGAGATTGTGTTCAAGTATGGGGTTAATACAGGAAGCTATAAGGATAGACTGTGACAACCAAAGTGCAATTTTCTTGGCAAAGAACCCTGCATATTATTCAAATATAAAGCACATTGACGTTCAATATCACTTTGTGAGGGATATGACAGAAGACAAAAAGGTGTTGCTGGTAAAGGTGGACACTTTGAAGAATATTGCAGATGCATTGACAAAATCTGTGAGCTCTGAGAATTTCTCTTGGTGTAGAGAGACAATGGGCATTTCAGGGTTGGGAAAATGACTAAGCTCTCTTTTGGCCTCCTATGGAAAGAAAACAACAAGTGGGAGAATGTTGGGTTGTGTTATATTCTTTCCATGTAGTTAACAGGGGATTTGAAGGGCACCCATAACCCCTCTTTATGGGGTTTGGGGCAGCACCCTGGAAAATTTTGGTTTTAGACTCTATGTTATGTTGGGCGGACCCACCTATGGTTTTGTGCATGATTTTCGCATATGTTTTTTGGACCTGATGGTTTTCAGTCCATGGTATTGGAAACAATGGTTTTTGGTCCATGGTATTGGACGCGATGGTTTTCGGTCCATGATATTGGATGCTGCAACATGTATAAATATGTTTTGTAACATTGAAAGGAACATAATGAAAATTCAAGCTGGTAGTCATAGTTTTGGGATCCAGAGGAAAATATCTGTGTATATGTGTTTTATGTGTTATGACCTCACATTGTTTATTTTCTGTGTTTTAGAATTCGTATGCAGGTAATTTCTGTACGGGGTTAAAACCTACACACGGGTCAAGAAATGTGCCAGTTGTTGCATTGGAAATATTACTTCACATGACCAGGCCCATACACCATTAGCTTAGGAGTAGGAGTAGTTTTTTCTTTTAGTTTTATGCTTGCATGCTTGTTTTTTTACTTGCTTAACTTGTTTGTTTGTTTGCTTGTTTATTTACTTTTCTTTCGCATTTGCTTATGCTTCTGCTTTGCTTTTTTGTTTGTTTCCTTGTTTTGTTCGTAGGTTAGTTTTGCATGAAACCATGTATGACTCTTGAGACGATATGGGTAAAGTACAAGAGGTCTTGTACTGCTAACACTACTTGGTTATCTGTCATCCTGCCTATGTATGAATAAATTGTTATTTTTAGTCCATGATACGTCAAAGGAAAATATGTATCGTTCAAAGTGAACCTTGGTGAAAACACAACTCTTGCACACTAACCAGTGTCACCTACTCTAGTCTATTGTTTTTGGGTTAACCCTTGTCAGCTCAGTCAAGTAGAGTAAGGTGAGGGGGAAAACCTTAACAAGCATGCCAAAGGAATATAGTAAACTACTTCTCTAAAGGAACAACCTCTTCTTCTCTCATAAAGTGGGGATCCCTCTTCCACCTCTGAAATCAATAAGTGCTATGCACAGTTACGAAAAAATAAGAAAAAAATAACAAGTGAAAATTTTCAAAAAACTAAAAAATGAACAAGGCGAAAGAAGATAAAGGATTCCTATGCAGAGAGGTGATGCAAGTAACTTCACTGAGGTACTGACCAGGCTCGCTGGCAGCGAAGTGATGCTTGTGTTCCTGCGTGACTCCGCTAGGGTATTGTCTAGGCCTGTTGGCAATGGAGCAACACCAGAGATGAAACTAAGACTCTGACAACTATACTGCTTTTGCACCAATATACCCCTCAACCCCAATCAAAACAACTGTGTTTCCTTGGATTGGAATGTGTGCCAATTGACCAAGAGCTTGGTAGATGCTACATCTTACAATCAGGCTAGTGTGAAACCAAGACAAACTAAGAACTGAACAATACTTCTAGAGGTGTTAGACTTGTTTTTCATGGACAAGGTCTATTTATAGAACTAGAGTTCTACCAGTGTGTCACCAAGTGTTGTAGCTTCGTTTTGGAGCCTCCCTACCAACCTTTCATAGAAGCATGTCTTGCTTCGTCAAGTACACAAGCTTCAATGGTTTTCTTGCAGAAAGACAACCTATCTATCAAAGCATGATGCATTCCCCTCACATGTTGTTTCTGCAGACTTAGTCTAGTTGTAGGCTGAGTAGCTCCCTCAAGAAATTGCACAATTTTGGAGGGCAACCAGCCTTCCCTCTAGAAATTGTGTAATTCTGTCTGGCATCCTACTAGGCTCCAGAATTGCGCAATTCTTCTAGTCAATCTTCATCCAGAAAATTTCACAATTCCTCCTAGCAGGGCTACTCACCCCAGGAATTGCGTAATCCTGGGCAGCAGTTAGCTACTCTACTCGAAAATTTCACAAATCTCTTGGGTAGCCAACTCAATTCCCTTCCATAAATGCACATTTTCTCCAAGCAGTTGAGTAGGCTCTTGCATGTGCAGTTGGTTTGATCAACTCCACTTGAGACAAAGGAAACTTGACCTACAGGCATGGGCTACTTTTCCCAAAATAGAAAAAGCAACATGAAAAAAGCATCCCTAGATTTTAGGGATCTATTTTTAACAGTTGGAGGTTACATACAAAGATCGTTTTAGAATCTTTCCTCCAAGTGTCACTCTTTCCTAGATTTTTGGCATGCACGTCATGAGCTTCAAACTTATTTATTCAACACTTAAGAGCTCATTTCTTCACATAGATCTTGGAGCCCACAACACATCTAAGACTCTTTTGACACATCTAGCTTAGCTATTCATGGGTAAATGGTCTCAACTTTTCTTTTGCAACATTTCTGTCGCTTTTTGTGTTTTCTCTTGTGTGAGTGTTGTTTGCTTGATTTTTTTTGAACGCTTGTTGTTGTTTACATGCATACTAGCTTGTACTATCATCATTTCAGTTTTCATTAGTATCTCACTGTTGTCGCATGCATGAAGCTTTTTTGCACGAACGGTCACCAATTCAGTGACTCACTTCACCCACAGGCATGTTGTTCCTTTTTCTGAATCATTCATTCACTGTTTGCATGCATGATCATTTTCTTCTGCTTGTACACAATATTTCCATGCATTCACTTACACATTTGCTTTCAGTTGTCCGTCAGTGAGTTTGGACAGCCTTGGCCTGGACTTTACCTCACCAAGACAACTTTGCACAATCCTGAGAGGGAAGGCTATATCTTCCCCTCAATAAATGTGCATTTTTTCCCGTTAATGGTCCCCCATACCTGCTTTGTGCAATTTTGAGGGACAGTAAATGTTGGCCTAGAAAATTGCGCAATGCAATCACTAAGCTTGCAACCATTGTGAGCGGAAATTGCGCATTGCACAATTCCAGCAGTCAGGAGCCAGCCTGGATTGCGCATTGCACAATTCCAGCAACCAGCCATGCCTCCCAAATAGCCTAGACTACTTTTGCGCAAATCTGGCAGCCAGTATCCCAGCCTCCTAGAGGAGATGGGGCAATCCTTTCCAGTCTTTCTCCATGTATGTGTTATGTCGTTCCTCCAATTTGCTTTGGTTTTCGCTGACAGATTTCTTGCCATGCAAGTCGTTTTGTCTCTAGATCTAGTAGGTGTTTGTCTGCCTCTTGAGAGTTCAATATCAATGGCCTCTAAGAGAGTAGGATCAAAGGGCACTAATGGAAGTGCAATTAGAGCAGCAGTAGAGCGAGTGTCTACAAATTTACCGATCTATGAAGATACCAAGTTGATTCTAGACAAGGACATCAAGCTGAAATGGAAAGAGGTCAATGATGCATTTGCAGGAACATTTCGGGAAAACCTCGAAGACCGCTAGGTATACATGAAAATTCAAGAGTCTGGCTTGTATTGGATTGCATGCAGACCCCGTGTTCCCATTCGTGGACATGATACACAAGATTGTCTCGCACACTGATCCCGAGATGATTACCTTGAGAAGTGTCAGCGAGATGAAGATTGCAACCTTCAGGGCACATGATTAAGATGAGATGTATCAAATGTCGGAGCGCGTGACTATCATGGAGACTCCCTTCAGCTTACCTAGCAATGATGCCAACTCCAGAGACATTATGAAGAACTGGGTAAAGTAGCCAGCTAGATTCATGGTGACACCCAACCATATCTACAAGATGAAGATACTACGGAAGGCGTATCAATACTTGGTCATTTTTTCATGTCAACTGTATGGCTTAGAAAGAATGGAAATCTTCCCACAGAGTTGGGTGATCACGCTGGACCAACTGGCCAGAGAGGGAAAACCATGCAACTGGTCCAGTTTGTTGGCTCATCAAATGAAGGAACATGTAACGAGGGCTCGACAGCCACCCAAAGTTATGCAAGCAGAAATCTACATGTCCGCCTACATCTTGGATGCATTCTATTCCCAAGAGGAGTTTCTGGGCTTGAAGTGGGCATGGTCACCGGCAGAGACTGTTGTGAACATTGATTGTAAGATGTTGTCCGTATGTAGCTTCAAAGGATTTATCACGTCTTTCCAATCATTTTGTCACCCCGGTTTACAAGATGATATTCGAACAGGATCCACCCTGCATGTCGATGGCAGCAATGGAGACATTGATAGACATAGTTGATTGGCATGCCTCACCATCCAGCACCTTCATATGAATGTACAGTGCAAAGAAGCCTCCTCATGTTCTTTCGAAGTCTGACTTGGACATACTCATCATGTAGGAAGTAACATATCACATCTCGGAAGGATCAAAATCTTGGCGGCACCAGAAGAAGAAGGAATCTTGGCACACTCTTCTGCTACGCAATGGGTTATACAAGATCCAGAGTTTCAATCATGTGGATGTCGAAGCAGAGTAGATGAAGAAATATCCATTCAACCTCTAAAGTTACAATCTGTGCGACCCGCATTGTCTTGTGAAATATCATTGCACAAGAGTACAATTCAACTGGATCCATGGGGCATGTCATTGGGCGGAGGAGGACCCATAGAGATATTGTTACAACTCCTCCAAACTCAATAAACCAGTCAGCTTCGCTATAGAATTGTTAGTGAAGCAATGTGAAGCAACATCCTAGAGAGCACCAGAAGCAGCAACAGTAGTAGAGGTGAACATACCAGTGTGCGACAAGGGCAAGAGGAACATTGTTGATGACATGGAGGAAGAGAAAAGATGCAAGTTCAAAGAATATCCACTCATGGAGAAACCAACTTTGGAAATGGAGGCAAAGAGGCAACAACGCGACAAGTGAAACGTGTAAAGGTAGAGAGAGAAACGAAGAAGGAAGGAAACATATAAGGAGTTGCATGAGTTGAAGGAACAACTCCGAAAGAAATAGAAGCTGTGCAAATAGGAGGGAAGCGCAACATCAACAGGTACAGTAGGGGGCACGAGATGTGTAAACGAATGAAACAACACTTGTACAGGTAGTGGACCTATCAAAATAGTTGGCATCAGGGAAACACAGTGAACCATCGAAGGAGAAGGAATTTTCTCAAGAGATAGAGTAAGCGCTTGAACAAATGGATATAGACATGGAGCGGTAGGAGTTAGAGAAGGACATCGACCTCATGCCTCACCACCAATAGGTTGACCCACTAGCTTCACCACATCCAGAAGATGAGAAAGTCACAAGTTACGAAGGAAACAATGAGATCCTTGGAGATCATCCGGAAGAAGAGATGCACAACATCTCACTCGACGAGTCTCATCATAGAGTTGTGAAATATCGCAAAGTGTCAACTCCAGAAGAACATACATCTCCTACGTAGTATGAGGATCTAGTGATCATGTCTGACATGCGCAAACATCCAGCAGCCTTGGCTGATGCCACTAGAGCAAATGCCGAAGCCACTAGCTCAAGTGTTCGTTTTCTGATAGTTGAGAATGAGCGAATGGATAAGGAGCTATAGACGGCCAAGCAAGGAGGAGAGTTGGTGATAGCGTATACCCGAGCAGATTGAAGAAGGTAATACTAGATGAAGTATTGTCACTTGACACAGTTATACAGGCATTGTATTCCAAGTTTGGTACCATGCATAAGGCAGTCATCCATCTCAATGGATGGTAGTAGCAATGTGTTATAAGAGCACATATCTTGTCGAACGTGCATTTTGTTTTTAATTACATACAAATGTGATCGATGAGATACAAGGGAGCCCCACTTCACTGGCCTAAGATGATGAAGCCCAGAGAGGTCAAGCTAAAGGCACGCATCCGGAGTCAGATCTAGAACTATGAAGAGCTCTCACATCTCATCACTAGTCTACATGCTTCCCATGCACGTGTATTCAAGATTATGGATGTTGTGGTGCACGCCAAGCAATCCCATCTATTGGGACTCTCACCTAGGCGAAGACAAAGACATAGGTTTGACTAGAGCTTGACTCATACTTTGACGAGTTGATATGCATAGCCACCAGATCAGACTTGTCGATCAATGCAGACACCATGCACAAGTATGTTATTGGTTCGACCATGTTGAAGTCAATTATGTGCATGCTTTCATACGAGTTTAACAAAGGAGCCCAAGTAGTGTACCCAGATGCTATGGAGGCAAGAGTCAGGTTCCATAAAGATGTCACCTTGAAGTACACAGACACCATCGCAGACTACCGATCATGGCATCAGTACGCTACTGTTGATCATCATGAGGATGTTGAAGAGTTGGAATTCCCATGATTGTCTGAGTCTTAGTGATGTCTTGCATGGCTTTATCAAGCCATTTTGTCTCACATGGGTACATGTGCATTGTAATGTAACATCTTGTCAAATGTAAGTTCAAGTGTCGATAGTTGGATGTAACAGTCATAGAGTAGATGAAGAGTCATGAGGGTAGATGAACTGTCACAAAGGGGTATGTCAAGGGTCACCCCACCCTTTGCTATAAATAGTCCCTCATAACTCATTGTAGAGGCTTTTTTTCAACCAAGCTTCCGACAGGACTTTCTTAGAGAGAGCTTGGAATGTATTGTAACGAGCCTTGGCTTCTCCACTGCACAGAGCTAGTACATCTCTTTGGAGGAGCAGGTGGTTGTGACTATAATGTTCCGCTATTGGAACTAGTGGTTGGACATGGATGTATTGTATGAATGGAACTTACACTTCTTAATATAACAAGAGCTAGCACATTTCATGCATATTTTGTATTGTATTTTAGTTATCTATTTACACTAAATGATATATGTATTTGTTTTCTTATGCATGCATGTATAGCTTTTTCTGTGTATATATGTATGAATCTTTCTGAAATGTGTTGTTGGTTTAACCGTGACTTTAGATTGCTAGCTAACTTAGCTTCCATGTTGTGATGCATCTTTGATCGTGTGTTCCCTTCTTAACTCCGTACTATCATAGGTTTCCAAGGGGTGCACTCATTTCAACCCCCGTGTGTTAGAACCTCTCATGCACCTTCCTTGACTCACTACATATGTCACACCCTTGCTACCAACAGAGTTATCTTACTTGCCTCTATGCGAAATCGTGGTCAAGGCATTACCGTATGACCCACTACTGGGAATCCTACACCAAACGGTTTGAGGTCTAATTGGGACTTCTTACCGGGGAGATCCCCTGACATGTTGGCGGGTCCAACACCGTCAACATTTCTGGCACTAGAAGGAGGGATAGATGACAAGTTGTGTCCTCTCATCCTGTTTTGAAACTTTGCATATCTATCATGGATTCTTGCACTCTTCTTCCTCTGCGATGTTTTTCGAATGTCAAATCTGTTATCATCATGAGGGATTTTTTCGATCTCTTGTCCACATACACATATGATGGTGAAGGTGAAGTGGCCTAGCCTAAGTTATTGCATGACTTTACTTCCATGCTTCATGATAAATATGGATGTTCTGATGAAGAGGCCAATTTGTTGCTTGCATACACACTTCGCGAATCTCCACATCAATGGTTAAGCAGCCTGTCGGCTGACAACGTGCACTCACTTGAGCACTTTTTTGATCTCATTGAAGATACTTTCTATCATTTTGATCCAGACCATCTTGACCAAAAACTGCTACAACAACGAAAGGCTCTGCATGAATTGCTTATGGATTTTTGGCAACGCTTTCGTGATTTGCAGTTTCAAGCTTCGAAGAGCCAGATGAAATTTTTATATCTGTTAAGTTATGGTATGTTCTATGCTTATAAAAATTTACTTATTTTCTTATTATATTCCATAGATTTGCAATCACATGTACATAAAGTAAAGTGCAGATAGAACATTAAACGATCGACAGAAAACAAGCCAAGACAAGAGACACAAGATGTGGCGGCTAGCCAGGGACAAACCCCATAATGTGTGGGGAAACCCTTTGATCAAATATTCTTTTATATTCAATAATTTAGCAGAGAGAAATAGTACAATAAATTTTATTTATATCAGCAATAGCAAACCCTAGATCAACAACATCAGCATTAGCGACTTCATCATCAAAACTAGGGTAGTCAATATCTCACAAGCCGACTGTCGGATCGACTTGATTCCACCACCAAAAGTTGCAGCCTTCAAAGGAGGTTCAGATGAACCTACAACGTAGATCAGAAGCATAGGTTTGATGGTCCATGCTGGTCAAAGTTTGGATCTGCAGTTGTAGCTTCAGTTTCAGCAGCTTCCTTCAAACTAGGGCAGTCGATATCTCGCAAATTGTCTGTCAGATCGACTTGATTCCACCACCAAAAGTTGCAGCCTTCAGAGGAGGTTCAGATGAACCTATAGAATAGATTAGAAGAGGATGTTTTATGGTCCACACTGGTCAAATTTTGGATCTACAGTTGCAGCTTCCTCCAAACTAGGGCAGTGGATATCTCGCAAACTGTACATCTGATACATTTAGCTGGAAATATGATTCGTTATGGTACAAAGATCACTTATACCTCTTTAAGAATTCCCAACTCAAACAAAAGATTCTTCTGGAATTGCACACCTCTCTCTTAGGAGGGCACTCAAGATTTTTAAAAACTTACCAGAGGGTTAAGAAGGAATTTTTTTGGAATGGCCTTAAATATAATATTCAAAGGTTTGTGGAGGAATGTTTGGTTTACCAAAAGAATAAAGTTGAGACAATTAAGACCCCGAGTCTATTACAACCTTTATCCATTCCAAGTAAACATTTAGAGGAGGTTTCAATGGATTTGATCACAGGTTTACCCAAGTCCGAAGGAAAGAGTGTCATTATGGTGGTAGTTGATAGACTTACTAGGCATGCACACTTTTTGCATTATCTCATCCATTTAAATTCTGTATATTTGCTACTGCATTTATGGAAACAATTAAAAAGCTACATGGAAACCCAAAGACTATTGTAAGTGACAGAGATCCCATTTTCTTTTTTTTCTTTCTTTTTCTGGGTAAAGACTAATCTACTTATATTAAAAAAATTGTAAAAATATATACAAAGAGGTTTGAACCTCTGAGAGTGTCATGGCAGCTCTCTATCAGAAAATCTTTACAAAACTGTCTGTTCCACCTGCTATGAGGAACGTTATACATTTTATGACAAGCTAGAGCAGACTTATGAGAAATTAGTAAAATATCTTACAGGCTTGAAAAAGTTGTTGGTTGCCTGAGTGTAACAAGGAAGACTTTCCCGATTGCTAGACATTAACAAAAAGACCAAAAAAAAATTTGTTGGCTCGCCACTGGCTGCCTAGATTCGTCGCCAACCTCCATACGCTGATCCATAAAAACTGAAGACCAAAACAGAGCATGTATCCTACCGCATCCAAAACCTGGCTTGACATTACTTGGGTTTCACTGATCCTTGCTCCATCTCCTTGTCCGGGGCGCACTCCCAAGTAACCTCCACACCATCCTCGACGTCCTCGGGCCTCATCCTCGGAGGCAGCTTGAGATATATAATGTTTGCGAAAGTGTTATTAGGCTCATCTTCCATGGTATTCTTTTGAGGCGAGGCCTGCCTAATGTCTTCCATGTCCTGAGGTGCCTCTGCCTTCTCCTGTACAGGAGCCAGAGTGTCTTCATCCTTCATGCTAACTATCTCCTGAAGAACCTCTGCCTGCTCCTCTGAAGGAGCGTAAGTGCTCTCTTCCTCCAACTTACTCTGTGACGAAGGGGCATATGAACTTTCTTCTGCTCGCCTGCTCTGTGAGGAATTGTCCGAAGGAGAAGGCGATTGCTCCTTAGAAGTAGCCTCCGAACTTACAGTCTCCTCATCTTCTTCCGAGAAGATGACAGTCACCAGAGTTGAAATCAACGGTTTGTTTAACCAGCTTCAAAATTGAAATCTTGCTGATTTCACAAAATTATTGATAGAATGGCCAGACTCTTCTGATCTTGTCGAAGGGGACGAAGCAAAGGCGAGAGGCGAAATACGACGAGGGTCTGGACTGCCTCTCCCTCCAGAGACTCGCCGTTGGCCCGAATTACGCTCGCGCCTTGGAGTAGCTCTTAAACGAGGAGCCATATACTTGGTCTGGTGTGAGACAAGCGAACTTAAATACAGGGGTTGCTTTGACAAAGCCTGAAGGCTGGTGGATACCTAGATGGAAAACCAAACAAAACCCACTCTATAGAATCTGAACTCGAGAGCTACGAATGAAGCGTAAACAGGGTTGATAAACACGATGTGGAAGGAGGAGGTCGAGTTGAGAGCCTTACTCACCGCCGCAAACCGCCTCAGGGACTTCCAATGCTGCTGCGACTGATGAAAAGGCCTTTCCACCCGAGCTCCAAGCGACCAGAGACAACCTTTGCCACCTTCCTCAGACCCCAATGTGCCAGCACCATCTGTTTCCTCTGATATCAAGCTCTCATCCTGCAGCCAAGCCAGGCCTGGAAAGAATGTCCCTGTAACCAAATACGCCATCCTGATATCGTCTCTGCGCGTGCCTGGGGACGGCCACTGCATTGAATGGCATTGAATGCCTTTGCTCTCAATCTGATTAATATCCATCAGATCAACCCTGTTCGGCTGCCCGCTGTAAACTCCGCGTGGCATACTCATTAAACGCCCTTTAAACACGAATACAATCACCCGCATCCAGGTGTGCCTCTTCACTTGCCTGCATGTCGCTGGATAGAATAGCCTGGAATGTGGAAAGTTCTATCGCCGAAGCTATGCCCTGTAATGGTCGTTCAAAAAATTCCTTTCCCCTGTCCACTTCTAGGTTGGCAAGAAAATCTGCCAGTTTGTTCCCTTCTCTTCTGGTGTGCTTGAAGGAGATGGCTTTATTATTTCTAAGCCATTGTTGAAGCAGCTCAAGCCTAGTGGCCATTCTCCATCTGTTGCTCACCTTCTGAACCGCTGAGCCTTGTTGGATCTTGGAGACCATGTTGATAATAATTTGTGAATCCCCTTCCACTATAAGGGGAGTGAGCTTATGAGCTTGCGCTATATTGAGCCCTGTCCGTAGTCCTTCTAGTTCTGCTGCATTATTTGTATTCCATCCAATTGAACCAAAGAAGACGGTGAGAGGGTTGCCCTGATTATTTCTTATTACTCCACCATATCCCGTGCTTCCAGGATTTCCTTTCGACGCCCCATCAAAGTTGAGCATAAATGTATTTATGGGCGGAGGAGTCCAACAGGTTGGGGAATCTTGATGTCTGGCTAAGTTTCCTTGAGAATAATTAGGACTTTGTAGATGGATCTGCCAATTATTCCATATGGCTTGTTCTTGTGGAGTAGAAGGAAAGTCCTCTTGGGACCAACTTTTAATAGACAGAGTTTCTTGGATGTTTTGGTGCATGATTTTCCATACCTGCTCCGTTTGCATTGCTTGATCTTTGAATATCCGCCTGTTTCTCTCTTTCCATATGTTCCACATCAGTAGTCCTAGTATTATTTGCCAAAGAATATTTAGAATGTTGCTTTGATAAGGCTTTTGGGTCCAGTTGCGCAGAGTGTTGTTGATGTACCCCATCACTCTCCCTTCCTTCTGACATCTAAATGTGGCTTTTTCCCATAGATTCCTTCCTAATGGACAAGTTTGCATGAGATGTAGAGCAGATTCCTCTTCCAATTTACAGTTGAGACAAATTGATGGACCTGCGAATTTCCTTTTTCTGAGGTTGTCCCAGGTGAGAATCCTATTGTGTGACAGGATCCAGAGAAATGTGGAAACTTTCGGCCATATGGGCGGATTCCATATTTTTTCCCATAATTTGTCTTTGATGAGTCTGTCTTTTAGAATAATGTTGTAAGCCTCCTTAGTTGTGAATGTGCCTTTCTCTTCGTACCCCCACCTTAGCCTGTCCATACCTGCCCCCTTTAGAATTTTTCTTTTTTGCAGTTCTGCGGATAAAGAGAGATGGATTACCTCCGGGCTATCTGGTAGAATGTCGCGTGCCTCTTTCCATTCTCTGTGTTCTGATTCATTCTGGGATCTCCAGAAATGACTTACCTTATCCAACTGATTTATGTCCTGATCTGGTATTCCTTGGATGAGGTTTTTTATGCTTGGGAATTGTTGCCATGAGTCTTCCCAAAATCTTGTTGTACAACCATCCTTCACTTCCCAAAAATTGTGTTTTTGTATTAGATCTCTATGTTTAATAGCCGAGTTCCACATAACCGATCCTTTACTTACTTCTGACATTCTAATGCGCTCCTCCAAGGGCAAGTTGTTAGCGTACTTCACTGTCCATAGTCTAGCCCAGGGTATACTTGGGTATGACAACCATTTCCACCATATTTTTGCTCCCATGATCATGTTGCTATGTTCTGGATCTCTAAGACCAATGCCTCCTGCATTTTTTGGAAGACAAGCCCTCTCCCATTTGACCAAAGCCCATTTTCGATTTGGTCCCGAGCTTCCCCATAAGAAGTTGCGTTGCAGCTGTTTGATGGCTTTGAGCACCCATTTCGGTGCTACCATTATAGAAAACAAATAGAGCGGCATAGACTGAAGAACAGCTTTGATTAGCACAATCCTGCTAGCCATATTAAGGGCTCGATGAGTCCAAAGGAATAATTTAGCCTCCAACTTTTCTAACAGGTTGGTCCAAGAGGAGTGCTTAAGGGCAGAGGCAATTAAAGGAGCTCCTAAGTACTTGGAGGGCAGGGATGCTACAGAGAAGCCTAGAATGCGCGCAATCGCTCTTTGAGTTGTTGGCGGAGTGTTGAAGAAGAAGATCTCGGATTTCACTTTATTAATGAGGGAGCCAGATGCCATAGAAAAATCATCAAGTAAAGTATTGAGGGTGCGGGCTTCTTGAACAGAAGGGTGTCCAAATAACATGTTATCGTCAAAAAATTGCTGGTGAGAGATGGTAGGGGCTTGGTGAAGAGCAATGCCTTTGAGATTGCAGGAGAGGATGGTCGAATTTATGCTACGTCCTAGTCCCTCAACCATAATTACAAACATAAAGGGCGACAGAGGATCCCCTTGTCTGATTCCCCTAGAAGGGTGGAAGGTGGAAGATGGAGTCCCATTGATGAGAATAGAGAAAAACATGGTTGAAATGAGACTGTTGATCCAACGAATCCAGGAGGAGGCAAAACCAAAAGCTTTCAGGATTTTTTGCATATAGTCCCAGTTAATGCTATCAAAAGCCTTAGATAAATCAATTTTAAGTAACATACCTAGTTTTTTTGTCTGCTTGAGTGAATGGACAATCTCATGGGTTAGTATCATCCCATCCGTTATTTGTCATCCCTCAACATATCCGGATTGTTCTGGAGAGATGATGAAGGGGAGCATGGGCTTCAGCCGAAGAGCTACAACTTTGGAGACGATCTTGTAAATGATATTGCACAAGGCTATTGGTCAGTACTTATCAGGAGAGTTTGATTCCTCTGTCTTGGGAATTAATGCTATGAATGTTGCATTCATGCCCAGATACATCCATCTTAAAGTGCGCGATTCTTCTACTACTTGCCAAACTTCCCATTTGATCAGCTCCCAAAAGTGTTGGAAGAAATTTGAAGTAAATCCATCTGGACCAGGTGCTTTTCCAGCTTTTAATAGATTCACTGTTGTCTCCACCTCCTGAAGACTGATAGGTTTGAGAAGGAGAGTGTTGTGGTCTTCAGTTATTAAACGAGGAATATGTCGTATGATTCTGTCAATCGCGTCTGTTCGATTGATGTTAGGCTCTTGGTTCATTTTCCTAAAGTAATTGAGAAATTCTTGTTCTATACCTTCATGTGTTTCAATTTTGGCGCCCTGTTCATTATTGATGTATGAGATTTGATTACTCATTCTTCTTTGAACTGTAGTTTTATGAAAAGACTTAGTGTTCTTCTCCCCTTCCTTCAGCCATCTGACTCTAGATTTTTGCCGCCAAAGAACTTCCTCCTGTAGATCTCGTTCTAGTAGTTTTTTTTTTTTTTTTTTCCGTTTCTTGCTCTTTCTGGACTAGTTCTTCCGACCGTCCTTCAGAAATTATTTTTTGCTGAATATTTTTCATTTCTTGAGTAAGGAGTTCCTTCTCCCTGAAGATGTTTCCAAATGTGGTTTTGTTCCAACGTTTTATTTCCTCCTTGAGAAGCTTCAGCTTTCTTTGGAATCTCGCCATTTTTGTATCCTCGGTTGGATTACAATTTTGCCATGTTGTTCGGATGAAATCATTGAATTCGGGATTAGAGAGCCAGAAGGCTTCAAACCGAAAGGGTCTTCTTATGTTATTACCAGGCCTGTTCCAGTGGAGTGCAATGGGCCAGTGATCAGATCCAAAGAATGGAAGAATGGTGGCTGTGAATTCTCCTCCGATATGTACTGCATTATCGGAAATCAAATACCGATCCAGGCGTGACGCGATTTGCATTGGAGTTGCCCTTTTATTATTCCAGGTGTAGAGACCGTTGGATGTGGGCAGATCAATCAGCCAATTATTTTGGATGAATTCTTTTAGGAGTGAGCCATCCATGTTTATTCTGTTGTGCCCTCCTTTCTTTTCCTCCATTGATGCAATCATATCAAAATCTCCTCTAGAGACCCAGAGCGGGTATGTTTTGTCTGCGTTGAGCTGCGTTATTGCATCTAGTATTTCTGCTTTCAACTGAGTTTCTTGCGGAAAGTATACATTTGTAATATGGCCATAAATATTCGTACCCAGAAGATGAAATGTGGCTTGAATGAAATGTTTATTTGCATGGATATTAACTAATTGGATTTTTCTCGCATCCCAGAGAATTGCGGGTCCTCCTGAGGCTCCCTGAGCATCTATAGTTGTAACTAGTCCCCCTGGCCAGGCCTTAGCTGCTATTTTTTCCAAAAGTATCGAATTACATTTGGTCTCCTGCAAAAAAAGGATTGCTGGCTTTTCCTCCATTATCATATTTTTTAAAAGTCTCCCTTTCCTTGGGCAGTTGAGCCCTCTGATGTTCCATGATATCAGCTTCATTGGGAAGGTTTGGGGTCAGTATTGTAATACTTGGTTAGCTTGGCATATCTGCCTGACTCAACCAAGACCTCTCCAATCTTAATAGTTCTTTCTAAAGTCGTTTCCGTCCTCTCTTTTTACTGTCTTTGGTGATGAATTTTCCATCCCATTGACTGCCTGTTTGAACCCCTAGAGAGTATTTTTTTTTAGCTTTATTCAGAACTTCTACTAGGTTATCTTCTTGTTTATCGGGTATTTTATCGAAGTTACCTGTTTTGCAAGCTTGTTCTAGACCCAGAATGTCGAGTTCACCAATATCGATTGGTTCGGTGTCTTCGTCCATGAAATGCGGTTCTTGAGAGGTTACATCTGCTTCCTTCCCTTTGCTTGTGTTGTGCGTTGTCGTGTCTATATCCATTTCCGGAGTGCTCCATGTTTCTGAGGCGGACTTGATCTTTTCACCTTCTGGGCTCGTCTTCTTTTCCCCTATTTTTGAGGAGGGGCTTATTGTTTTTTTCCGGATCAGGCCCTTCTTGTAACTCTGCATTGGCTAGGACCTCGAAACTGTTGCTTGTAGAGGGCTTGGACTGATCCTCTGGCGATGTCTTAGGAGGTGCTGTGGATTTTTTACTTCCTCTTTTTCGATTTGTCACTTTGGTGAACCCATCCGGAGACTGTTGTTCTTGGCTGGTTTGAGTTGTGGGCTTGTTATTTAAGGGGCAATCTCTGAAGAGATGGCCTAGGGAATGGCATTTCCTACATCTGAAAGGAACATGCTCATAATCAATTACCTGAATCCAATCTTGGTCTTCATGAAACAGACGTACCGTATCAAGCAGAGGTTGCTTCAGATCCATATATACGCAGATCCTGGCATAGGAAGCATAAGAGGTATATCTTATGGTCTTTGTTTCTTCTACTACTTTGAAAAATTCTCCTAAGACCGATCCGATGGCTCTTAGTGACTCCTCCTCCCAGTATTCCCATGGTAGCGAATACAATCGGATCCAGACCGGTGCCCAACTTAGATCTTCCTTGTCCGGGTTGAAACGGGCGACCCATTCTCTGAGAAATAGCCCTGCAGAGTTGAAAAAATAGGGACCCCCATCGAAGACTCTGTTTCTATCTTCCAGGCAGTTAAAGATCGCAGTAAAAAACCATTTCGGCCCTAGAAGCAGGGTTATTTGTCCTTTTGGTCACCATTTGATATTGATCCAATTTCTCAGGGCTTTTTCTGTAGGCCAGAAGCCAATAAATTTTCCTATGAGAGCATGATCTCTCATATATTGTATTCTTGCATTAATGCGATGGCTGGGTAGCTCCACTTCTGGCCTGTGAGCAGCAACGGGCTTGCATGTGGATGAGCTAACCTTTGGTATATCTTTTTGTGCCTGATCCGCCTTCTTATTCTGCTTTTCCTCTGTGGCACTTTCAATATTTTCCTGTTCCTCGCTTGGATTTACAGCGGGTCCTTGCTGGTTATCGCCGATTGGAGGTGTCGCCCCTCCCGCCCCCTGAGGGGGATCCATTATTGCCCTTTCCCCAAGCCCTGTGCCTGCACCTTCTGCACTGACGCCGTCAGATGTGGGGTTCACTGGGCAGGGAACCTGTCGCTGCAGGTCTCTGCAGAAACCCTAGCACTTGATCGCCTTCCGTGACCGTTCTCGCTCTCTCCGTCGTCATACATCTGCACTGTTCGACAGAGATCCCATTTTCATTGGAAATTTTTGGACTGAATTATTTTCTTATCTAGGTACTCAGTTAGCTCAGAGTTCATCTTATCATCCTCAATATGATGGGAAACCTGAGATAGTGAAAAAAATGTTTGGAAGGATATATTTTTGCTATGTATTTGATAAACAAACACAATGGGTCAAGTGGTTTCCTTTGGCTGAATGGTGGTATAACACTTCCTTCCACACTACAAAAAAAATGACCCCATTTATGGAAATTGATGGATATCATCCACCATCCATCACAACAAATTAAAGAGAAAATGCTAAGGTTCAAGTAGTGGAAGATCACATCAAGAATCAACAACAGGTTCTCCAACTCTTAAAGGATAACCTCACTTTGGTGCAGAATAGAATGAAACAATAGGCCGATCAACATTGCAGCAAAAGAAGTTTTGATGTAGGTGACTGGGTATTTCTACGACTATAACCATACAAACAAATGTCCCTCAAGCAAGCTAAGAAGGATAATAAATTATCACCAAAGTATTATGGTCTGTACAAGGTGTTGCAAAAGATTAGTACTATGGCATACAAATTGGAGCTTCCTGCATCTTCCCGAGTGCACCCAATTTTCCATGTTTGATGCTTAAAGAAGGTTATAGATGACAAGCTCATAGTTTAAACAATATTGCCAGAACTTGACGAAGAAGGAAAAATCATATTGGAACCTAAAGCAGTCACATAAACAATAACTTGGAAGCTACGACATCGATCAATTTTAGAGTATCTCATAAAGTGGAAGAACTTACCCTTTGAATATTCCACATGGAAGGATGATAATTGTATACAGAATCATCTAGAACTACTCAAGCGTTGAGGACAACACCTTTTTGAAGGAGAGGGGCATGTTAGGTCCCTATAATACTAGTGATTCCCACATTACTATTGTCATTGTAACCCCTTATTGTTATTGTTGTGCCCCAGTTCTCCCCACATTGTTATTATTGTGCCCCATAGTAGCCCACTATTGTTATTGTTGTGCCCTTATATTATTATTGTTATGTCGGATTTTATTATATTGTGACCCCTTAGACTCTTATATATAGAAAGGAGGTTTTGTCATTTGTATCATCCAAGAATTGTTCATTTGTGTAATTTAAAGGAGGTTGCCCCCTCGAAGCAGATTATTTTGAAGTCGTTGATCTATCTTTTCTTCTATTTTGTGAGTTGGTTGCTTAACATATTTGTATATTTGAAAATTTAGATATTTAGATTTTGTTTGTTGACATGGTGATCCATGAGGAAATATATCCATTATGTGCTAGACATCCTAAAGTTAGGATTAAAAGCATGAATAATGTATTTAGTTGTTTCCAAAAGAAATTTGGTGTTTCTAAAGGAATCTGTGGTTTTCACATATGAGCACACATATTAAACTTATAATTAGGCAAAAGTTTGTTCGTACAAGAATAACCAAAAGGTAATTTAGTGAGCCTATATGCTGTTTATTTATTTCTTTTATTTTACTTTTTATGTATATACTTATGGTCCTGTTAATGGTGCTGGACCCACCAACATGTCAAAGGATTTTCCTGGTAAGAAGTCCCAACTAGACCTTAGACTATTTGGAGTAGGAGTCCCAACAGTGGGTAGTAAAGCTATGCCTTGATTGTGATAGCATGTAGAGGTAAGAAAAATATCCTTGTCTGAAGCAAGTGTGTGACCTTGTAGCAATTCAGGAGAGGTGCATGGGGAGGTTTTAACACATGGAGGGGGAAAATAAGTGTATCCCTTAGAAGCCTATAATAATATGCAGCCTGAAGGAACACACGAGCTGAATGACATCACAAACTGGAAAGAAGAATATTTGAAAATACAAAGTGATGCATTATACCAACAACACACTTCAAAAATATTCATACAATCACATGCGAAATAGTCCATACATTAATGCGTAAGTAAAACTACATACATTTCTAAAGTAACCAGAATAGTTGAACTTCAATAACAAAATATGCATGAAACATGTTGGCTCTGTTATACTATATAAAATGAAAGTTCTGTCCATACATACAACCATGACAGCCACTAGCCCCAATAGTGCAACGTTACAGTCAACACTGCGTGCTCCTCCACAGAGGCATATTTTCTTTGCATTGTGTAGAAGCCAAGGCTTGTCACAATACTCTCCAAGCCCTCTCTAAGCAATGCTTAATAAAATCTTGGCTCCCAAAAGCCTGTTCTATGAGTTATGAGGTTCTATTTATAACAAAGGGTGGGGTGACCCTTGACATTCCCCTTTGTGACTCTTATACTAACCTCACATAATTTTGTTTGTATTCCACTAATGACACTTGGAATTTCACTTTACATCATGTTTAAAAAAATGATACATTTTCCACATATACCCATGTGGGAAAAAATTGGCTTGAGTCAGTCAAATAACACAGCACTAAGACTTGGACGACTATGGAAAGACCAGCTCATCAACCTTCTCTCCATGATCCTTAGTGACGAACTGATACTATGCTTGATAGTGTGCAATGGTGTCTGTGTACTCTTTGATGAAGTCCTTCTGGAAGCGAACTCTTGCCTCCTTTGCTTCCAGGTATACTATTTTGGAACCTTGGTCAAACTCATTCTGTAACATGTGCAACTTAGTCTTGAGCATGGCTGGACCAACGAAGTACATCCGCATGTTATCTACGTTGACTTGCAAATATGTGTTGGTGGTCATGAGCATCAACTGATCGAAGTACATATCGAGCTCTAATATGACTTGGTTCTTCTCTTTGACCTCATTGAGCGTACCAATTGATGGGGTTCCATACGACATACAAACTCCTCTACAACCGTGCATACAAAGCCTTGATACTAGTGATGAGCGACAAGAATTCCACATGGTTATGGATCTGACTCCAGATGTGTGCTTTGTCCAACTGCACTTGTGGCTTCATCATCTTGTGCAAGTGAAGCAGAGCTCCATTGTACCTCATTTTCCATGTCTATACATTATTAACTGCGGCATGTATGTTTGTGAGCGTTTGCGCTATCTTCATGCAACATTTCTAATGACCATGTAGGTGGACAATTGCCTTGTGCACGGTGACGAACCTTTCATACAGTCTCCACGTGACTATCTCAAGATTCGATACTTCAGAAAGTAATGCCATCTTCATCTCTGCTCTGGCAGACCCTATTGATTGTTCCTCTCTTTGCTTGGCTGCTAGCAATTCTTTAGCCATGCACTCATTTTCTGCTATCAAGAACCTAACACTTGAGTTGGTGGCTTCGACATAAGCCTTTGTAGCATCGACCAAGGTAGCTGGATGTCTCTATACATCTGACACAATCACCCATTCTTCTAAGTGCTCAGGTGATGCATGCTCATCCAGGGTGCGCGCTATACATGATTGTACAACTCTGTGTTGTGACTCATCATAGGTTATGTTGTACATCTCTATCCCTGGATGGTCCCTAAGGAGAATGGTATCCCCTTATTCACTCAGGACTTGCTCAGCTGTTGGAGCTAGTGAAGCCTATGGAGTGACCTCAGTTACTTTTGCCATGAGGGCAATGTCCTGATCCTGTTTTGGCTACTCCACCTCCATGTCCATTTGTTTTGCTATTTGTTCACCTTGTAGGGCAAGTTCGTGTTCCTGCGAATGCTCACCCTGTTTCTCATCTGCTGTTAGTTTAGAGTCTTCAACATGTATTAGTGCAGTTTGCATTGTCTACACACGTTGCACTTCCTCCTGTTCCTGTTCATGCTCATGCTGCGCTTCCTTCTCTCCTCTATGTAGCTGTTGTTCTTCCTTGATCTTCTGTTGGACTTCCTGAAACATCCTCTCAGTATCTTCCAGCCTTTGCTTCTCTCTCTTTCTTTGCACAATCCTCTTGCCACGTTGTCGCCTCTTTACGTATATCTCCAAAGCTACATTTTGCACAAGTGGGTCTTCCTTAAACTTGTAGCTTTTCTCTGTCTCTGTGCCTTCTGAAATATTCCTCTTGCCTTTGTCTTGCACAAGTTTTCTTCTTGCTGCTACTGTTGTTGCTGCTCCCTTTGGTGCTGCTAGCCACTCCACTGTAATGTTGACTAGTTCATTGAGCCTAGAGGAGTTCTAACAATATCTCCATGGGTCTTCCTCTACCCAATGACATGCCCCATTGATCCAATGGTAGTACACTCTCGCACAATGGTCCCTGCATAAACCATGTGGGTCATATGGGTTGAAACTCTTGGTGCTGAACTTAAACTTCTTGAAGTCTTCCACTTCGGCATCTGCTTCTTTCAAAATCCCAACTGCGTACAACCCAATTCACAAAGGAAGCATGGGCCATAATGCCTTCTTCTTCCTGTGCAATCCAGCTGACAACCCTATCGAGATGTGGTATGCAACCTCCTACATGACAAACTTGTCTGTGGTGAACCTTGGCAACACATGTAGAGATTTCTCCACCCTATACATCCTAATGAAGTTTCCCTCGGGTGAGGCGTACCAATTTGCAATGTTTAGCAATGCCTCCATTGCTTCCTGGGACATGTAGGGTGGATCTTGTTAAAAAATCATCGTTTACAAAGAGGTAATGAACTGGTCATATATTCTGGCCATGACTCCTCGGTAACTGCAATCTAAGTGCAACTTGCAATATATGTTCACAGAACTTTCTGAAGGTGTCCATGCGCAACCCATGCTAGGGAACTGTTGACGGGTAGAGATTGCATCAAGCAAGTATGCAGACATGAAGAAATTCGCTTGTTAATCCTTAAGTTGACTCTAAGCATTGGACAAATGCACTTGCAACTAGAGATCCAACGTGTCAAACCAACTGAAAGGTTTTCCTTCATTTTCTAGTTGATCCAACATAGCAACCCACCATGCGGGAAGGTCTATATACTCCCTTGGCCATACAAGCGACATGCAAAGATGACCAAGAACTAATATGCCTTCCTGAGTGTCTTTGTCTTGTATATCTGGTTGGGTGCCATCCTGAACTTTGTTGGCTCCTATACCCAACGCTTCAAGATATCTCTTGTGTTCGTGTTGCCGTTGGGAGTGTAAAACGTTGCATACATCTTGCTCACTAGGAATGGAAAATGGTATATCTCCTGATAATCCTTCATCCTGAAGGAAGCAAGCCTTGTTCAACTGACACTGCTCATTATCATTGTCCCGGGATCAGTCTGTGAATGGCCAACTCTGTGCAATTTTCCAGAGCAATGATGCTGGGCTACACTGCACATTTCCAGAAGGCAATGCAGCTGGTTAGTTCTGTGCAATTCCGGAGAATAATGCAGTTGGCCTAGATGCTCTGCACATTTTTGGAAGACAATGCAACTTGGTTAGTTTCTGCGCAATTCCTGGAGGCAACACAACTGGTTGAAACTGTGCAAATTTCCAGAGTAGTGTCGGCTAGCCTGCTCTGCGCAATTTCCATAGCAAGGTTGCCTCGCCTGTTTTGTGCAATTTCTGAGTGTAGGGTAGCTGCTTGTCTACTCTATGCATTTTTGGAGAGGAAGACAAGTTGCTCTCCAGATTTGTGCAGTTTTGCCCGACAACCGGTTTGACCAAATGTGGACCAAGTGCTGGGTGTGCTTGTGGCTGACCGACGAAACAAATGAGTTGTACACAAGCAATGAAACGACATATGAACTCAAATAAGCATAAGTACCTCATCAGTGCATGATAGCTGCGATGATTTTGAGAAAGGAGGCTCCAAAACAAAGTGAAGACAAAATTTTGGAGGGTGGTTGTAGCTGTTACAACATGTCCTATTAGTATGAATAAGTTAATAAAGTTGTAATAAGCCTTTATTAAAACTAACTATACATTCTTTTATAATATGATGAATTGATAACTTTGGGCCATATAGAACAAACACACATAAGTTCTTCACATAAAATTTCATTTCAAGATATAACAAACAATATTTAACCTTGTAATCAAAAGGGATCAATAAGACGTCCGACTATATTAAAATTCAAAAAACAATTTTGACAATCTCACCCAAAAGGCTAAAGTGGAACATCATAAAACAAAAGGAATAATGAAGAATATTAAAAATAAAAAGATTATGATAAATAATCAAGAAAGAATATATAGTAAATTGAGAGTACTGGTAGTGGATTGAGCATTAGAACTAGAAATTTTGATAGGGGATCATTTCCTTTACCTTGAGTAATCAAAATGAAAGAGATGGTTGTTATGGCCTAAACACAAACCAAATATTTTGGGTATGTGCAAATAATAATAATAATAATAATTTACCTCATTTCCAATATATATGCAACCACGTCTAACATTGGATTCAATCTTTTTCTCCATTTACAATACTACTATGCACAACACCATTTCATTACTTCAACATTCCCATTATGAAGCTTAGATAGTATGCTAGTATAATGTGAAAATATTTACATCAAAGTGGAAAACATATTAGCTATTAAATAAATTACACCTCAACACAAAATGAAAGACTCTTCAATTTTTTTTAGTGGGAGTGAGTGTATTGGAATCAGATTTCCAAGGATTCAAGTTGTAAACCAAATCAATGGTAACTATGAAGTTTTGCGGGAATTAAACTATACCAAAGGGAAACACTTAGTGATAGCATTTCATTGATTGGCAGATTGTTCTTCCATCCAACATAAAACCAATTGAAAGTGAACTAACCTAGGCCAAAAAAATCAATTGAAAGTGGATTTACAACATTTCCATCCAACATTGGGGTTACCCTTAGCCAAAACATCAACTAAAAGTAAGTTTATAACATTTCTATCCAACATTAAGCATGACCTTGGTAAAAAACCAATTGAAAATTAATTTACAACATTTCTGTCCAACATTAATGCTAGCCTCAGCCAATAAATCAATTAAAGTAAATTTATAATTATAATTATATGTCTTTCAGATTAATTAGATATTAAGATTTGGTCGACTTTTCAAACCAATTAAAAGTGAATTTACAACATTTCTATCCAACATTAGGCACGACCTTGGTCAAAAACCAATTGAAAATTAGTTTACAACATTTATGTCCAACATTAATGCTAGCCTCAGCCAATAAATCAATTAAAGTAAATTTGTAACTATAATTAGATGTCTTTCGGATTAATTAGATTATTAAGATTTGGTCGACTTTTCAAACCATCTAATGTGATTCATCCTTGGACAAAGGTGAAAAACTCAATCTATCTAAATGTTTAAATAATAGGAATGCATCTGGTTCCAGAGTTTGTCGTTAGTAATTAACAGTTAAAAATTAGACATTAGAACATTAGTGGTTAAATTTATTTATTTAGTATATAATTATAGAATAAGAAATTTTTATAAATGTATAGTGAACCATTAGATTTGGAAACCAGATTAAAACAAAGGTTAAAACATGTAAATAGGAAAAAGTAGATACAGAAGGGCAGAGGAGAGCCGTAGTTAGTTGAAAGTGCGTGGGGGGAAAAGATTGAATCCAAAGTCAGATACCGAATGTTGAAGTAATGAAATGGTGCTGTGCAAGTGGAAGTGAGAAGTCTGTATAGTGGCAAGTGGAAGTGACAGTTGGAGGTGTATGAGTTGGAACGAAGGCATGCAACTACAAATACAAATGATGAGTTGGCCTTCAAATATACAAATTATTTTACAGAGCCCAATGCTAGGAATCACCTTCAATCATTCCATTTATGTGTCTGGTAATCGTGCACACTTCGCTTCCGAGTTGTTTCTTTCGCCTCCATGAGATATGCCTTCCCCAATTACCCTACACACTATCCACTGCCTTCTGAAGTTTGGAGTTGTATGTGCTGGAACGAGGGCCATGATCAAATAAACTGTATTTACACTCACAAGTGATGAGTTGGACTCCATTATTCCAAATTATTTTACAAAGCCCGGGGCGCAGAATTGGCTTCAATAATTCATGATCTGGAGCTGTAGACCATCGATCATCAGAAGTTTCCTCTGTTCCTTTCCCTTCATGAGATATGCCTTCCCCAATTCGCTGTCATTTACATAAAATTCAAACCCCTTTCCTCCTTCCAGGAGATACGCTGCCATCTATATAAACAATCGAATGCAAACCCATCATTCAGAGTCCTCTCTTCTCCTCCTCGTACTTGCATTTGAAATTGCTCTGTTCTTCCTCATCTTCAACCGTCTCCTTTCAATCATAATCACAGATATGGACACGCCCCTCCTCTTTATTTCATTATTATCCCTGGCAAGTCTTGTTGTAACTGTTTCAGCAAATTTCTACAATGATTTTGACATCACATGGGGCAATGATCATGCTCAAATCCTCGACAATGGAAACCAGTTGCAGCTTACTCTTGACCACACTTCAGGTGCATGCATTTATTTATTTAGTAAATTTGTTTTCCTCTCTGTACGCTCATTCTATTATACAGACACCTTATTTCTTCCTTCCTTTTCCTTGATGACAGGTTGTGGGTGTCAATCCAAAGAGGAGTATCTGTTTGCCAAGATTGATATGCAAATCAAGTTAGTACCTGGAAACTCTGCAGGCACAGTCACTACCTATTATGTATGTATTTGATTAATTAACCCTACCTTATCCAATTGAAGTATCTTCATTCATTCTGAATGTTATTGAACCACCTACATTCATTCTGAAGATAATGTGTATTACTATGGTATGTTAACAAGTTATTACTGTTATGGTACCCTGCAGCTATCGTCTCAAGGCCCTAAACACGACGAAATTGACTTTGAATTTCTGGACAACCTCTCTGGGGATCCCTATGTGATGCACACTAATATCTTCGCTCAAGGCCTTGGCAATCGTGAGCAGCAATTCTACTTGTGGTTCGACCCAACTCTGGATTTCCACACTTACTCTGTACTCTGGACACCAAACCAAATCATGTGCGTATTTTAATTTCTCTGCATTCATTCATTCATCCAATATAATATACTGCAATCTCTCAAACTAACATAACTACATTTTTGTTATTCAGATTCTCTGTAGATGGGACTCCTGTTAGAGTGTTCAAGAACAGGGAGAAAGAGTTGGGTAACAATTTTCATTTTCCGAATAGCCAGGCAATGAGGATATACTCCAGCCTTTGGAATGCAGATGATTGGGCAACCAGAGGTGGGCTCATCAAGAGCGACTGGAGTAAAGCCCCCTTTGTTGCATCTTTCAGCAACTTCAGTGCTGTCACCTCTTCTTCCAACTTCGTTATAGAGGAGGATTTGGATTCCAACCAAGAGCAGAAGCTCCAATGGGTGCGAAATAACTATATGATCTATGATTACTGTGCTGACACCAAGAGATTCCCCCAGGGGCTGCCTCCAGAGTGCAAATGAACCTGCAACTTCATGGATTTATTCACTTGATAAATTCTCTACACCCTGCGCTTCCAACCATTCTAGTCGTTGTGTTCTATTACATTCATTTTTTCTGCAACTAGTATTACATATTTCTACATACACAAAATGTACCAATCAGAGGGGATTCATTCGTTCATTTTTTATTTTCCTGCAACTACTATTACATATTTCTACATACACAGGAGCGTACCAATCAAAGGGAATGAGTGGATATTCCCTTGCTCATTTATTTGGTTATTGGTAATAAAAACTTGACACTATATTTCAATGGCAACGATCTCGTCTTCTTTTCATTTTTTTTCAATTCCTGTACCCACTCGTCTTCATTTCATTTTTTCCAATTCCTGTACCTACTCTCAACACTGTGGATTAGGTTTTCGTTGTGAAATCGCTCTGGAAAAATTTAAATATAAAATTAGGTGATGTCATTGTGTTATGCTCTTAATCTGTAAATAATATCCAAATATAGAATATGCGAAGAAAAGAGACCCAGAACACAGAATACGCGAAGAAAAGATACCCAGAACACAGAATAGCAATGATTTTATTATTCTGAGAGTAATGTTCACTTGCTTCTTCAAGGGGGCAACCTCCAATAGAGCAGAGCTCGATTACAAAATAAGACACGATGCTCCTCGCAGGGAGTTTATATCCTTTATATATGATTCCTATGTGCAATACCACGGGCCAATACCGCGTATTACTAATACCATCTATCTAATACTACGGCCCATTTGCAACTAACTGTGGTTCCGTTATTAATTGCGGATTAACTACTTACAATTATTAATATGGGCTTTATTGACTCTTGACTATGACGTGGTCCCATTACATAGATAAGGGGGTTAGGGTGGGACCCTAACATGCCCACCCCCTAAGACTAGCCTTGTCCTCAAGGCTGAAGCTGCGGAAACTGCTGCAGAATAGTGGCTGGCTCCCAAGTTGCATCTTCTGGAGAGGTGTCTTTCCATTTGACTAGGACTTCTTTAATCATGCGGCCGTGCAGTTGCTTGACTCGTGTGTCGAGGACCTGTTCTGGTTGAAGCCAGATGGACCCTTCTTCGTCCAATTCCGGTAGACTAGTCCGAATTCTGCAATTGTTCCCAATCACTTTCTTGAGGCACGAGACATGAAAAACTGGATGGATTTTTGCAGTAGGTGGCAAAGCCAACTTGTAGGCCACTTCTCCAATGCGCTGAAGTACTTGATATGGTCCGTAGAATTTGGGAGAGAGTTTCTGACGCCTCTTGTCTTTGAGTGATGTTTGCTTATATGGTTGGA
>APFE031617207.1:116808-148945 GCA_000404065.3 Pinus taeda | reverse complement strand
GGTGATTGGGTATTTTTACTGCTACATCTCAAGCAAGCTATTTATGAGAAGGAAATGTTGGCAATACTAGACGCACTTAAAAAATGGCGACCTTATCGAATGGGAAGACTCTTCAAGGATGAGGATGTGGAAGCATTGTTTTGTGCTATTTATATTATCCAACCAGATTGGATAAACGAAGCAAGGAATGAATGAAAGAAGGATGAAGAAGTATGGCCACTTATTCAAAAGTTGCAAAAGATCCCAATTCAAACAATATTGTTAGAAATTGAAGAGGAAGGAAAAATCATATTGGAACTTGCAGCAGTCATAGAAACAAGAACCCGACAGCTACAAAATCGATCAATTTTAGAGTATATCATCAAGTGGAAGAACTTACCAGCTGAAGATTCCCCATGGAAGGACAAGAATTTTATACAAAAGCATCAAGAACTACTCAAGCGTTGAGGACAACGCTTTTTGAAGGAGAGGGGCATGTTAGGCCCCTATACTACTAGTGTAACCCCTTATTGTTATTAGTACAACCCCCTTATTATATTGATGTACCCATGTACTGCCCATATTGTTACTATTGTGCCCCATAGAAGCCCACTATTGTTATTATTGTGCCCTTACATTATTATTGTTATGTCAGCTCTGATTATGTTATGACCCCTTCGACTCCTATATATAGAAAGGAGGTCTTTTCATTTGTATCATCCAAGAATTATTCATTTATGTAATGTAAAGGAGGTTGCCCCCTCGAAGAGGCTGAATTCTAAGGCGTTGATCTATCTTTTCTATCTTTTCTTGAGCTGGTTTCATAATAGTGCTCTATTGGTGGGTACTTATTTTTCCAACATGATAAAGTTGTGTGTTCTAGGCACACTCCATGTTCTCCAGTTAAGTGCTTGTACCCATGTTCTACTTGATAAGCATCTAAAAGGGTTGAATGAAGTGGAAAAAGAGCTTGTCTACAGATTGCAAACACACATGAAATTGTGCATTCTTCTTCTTGGAATTTCTCCACATAATCACCAATATCAAACTGTGGAAGGCATACCAAATCAGTTGGAAGAATCTCTTGCACAATGAATCAAACAACAATATCCACTTAAGCTAGGGTTTCTTAATATTTGGGCTCTATTCCTAATCCTTCAGTTGTTGTAGTGGCATCTTGAGGATCATATTTTTGCAAAAGATGCTCTTCAACATCCATATTTTATGAAGGTCAAGAATGAAGGGGTTTCTAAATGAGAATACTTCTAGGATTAATTAGAAACATTTTCATATTTATTGAGTTCTTCATTGGGATTCTTCATCTCTTAACCGAGCTTGAGGACAAAAGGCGTTGTGTTGCAAAACAATAGTAATCAAAGGGCTAGACAAATAGAAGAAGACGAAATGTTGGTCAGGCAGCTCCAAGTGACATTTCAAGATGAAATTTTGAGAGATGGTTATTAGAATCAAGATGGTTCAATACAAAATCTATGGTGTGTAGCATATAATTTCACTAGTCGTAAATCCATAGTTGCAGGGCTAGGCAGGTCGTAGATCCTAGTTTTGGTGAGTTGCAATGTCAATTTCTATGCTATTGCAAGTTATGAGTGCGATGTACAATTTCAAGCGCAACAATCTCCCTTAAGTCGCATTTTCCTTTGCTAGTTGTTGGAGGTTGCAAATGTGATTTACAACCTGAGAGTAGCAGTTCCCCTGTGAGTCACAAATTTAATCTATAGACTTAGTTGCATATTTCTCTGCATTTTAAGACTACGACCTACAACCTCATTGAGATAGTCAGACGCAGTAAACACATCGCACAATTGCTCAATGCGACCTACATTAAAGATGGAAGATGTGATTGGTGGAGTTGGAAGACACGAATTACCTTGCGATGTGTGACCTATATGTATCTGTTGCATGCAACAAAAACATTATGCACATATGATGTGTGACTTCCTATACACATGACATCTCTTTATAAATCACATCACGCTCTCATTGTATTTTGTCCCTCCATCAATGTTAAATGAGTCGACCTCTTCCCTAACTGTCAATAGTGATTGTGTACCTACCTACAATTATTATTCTTGTTGGGTATGACGAGTGTTCAATCTCTTTAATGCCCTGAGCCTACACAATTACATCCTTGCCATTCAATTCCTCCTATTACTTCAATGCAGGCTCACTTTTCTCATTCACATACATATATGTATTCATTAAATGGTTATTTTTTGGGCGATGATGTTTTTTGTCAAGGGATTTACTTTGATTATGGCCTGTCTCTTTTGTATTTCCTTGAAACCTTGCCATATAATGGTTGGGTGAACCCCACTAGTTGCACTCATAAAGTCAAAGACAAAGTTCTTTCTTCCCTACCTTATACCCTTTCAATCTATTATCCCAACCTATCAGAAGAATGCAACCTCAAGTCATGAATCACATTCATAGTCATTAATGACTACGACCTCTTAATGTGATTTGCACTGCCAATATGGACTGCGACTTATGTTTCTAATGAAAATGTGACCTGTGTTTCGATCTGCGACTAGAGTTGAAGTGACGATGGAATCATATGCACAAATTATTACAAGTCTACTATGATAAAAGGGGCGAGAAGCCATTTAAATGACATATTGAAAGATCACTGAAAAGGGTTGCATTGAAGGATACATTAAAAGCAACATTAAAAATCGTGATAAAAGACCATTCATGGGTGCATTGTAAATGATTTAAAGACCAACATAAAATTGGGTTGAAAGGGAATTTATCAACATATGTAATGAGTGTACGGTTTGAGAGAAATCCTCACGTTAGTCATCAATGGCTTAATGAATTTTGTGTGTGGATCTATGAATGGACCAATGATGTACCGACATGCTTAGTTTTCAAAAGGGAGAGGGGAGGTGCTAGTGCCATTGGTAAATGTCGTGGGAACAAATTTAGTAATGGTGTTTGGTGAGGGCTTAAAGGTGCTTGATAAATAATTTGGAGGACCAATGTTATGGTCAGGGAAAAAAACATATCCCCCATGGAAGTGTAATTTTCGCACAATCTCCCTGAAAATGGATCAAAGTGTTCAAAAACTTCTAGATATTAGATTCCATCCTAATGGATTGGCTCAACTCGTCTACAACTCAAATTAGGCTCCAAATGAACAATCCAATGGTTGGAAAGGAAACATACCTGGCTGGCCATAATTATTGGAAACAAGCAATCGAATATGTTGCGAGAGGTGCAAGCCTAATATCCTATGATGAAGGTGTAGGATTCAAATTTAGGAGCTTGTCTTTATACATTCAGATTAGTGGCAGATAATGTGGATTTTTGCTGGACATAAAAGGAAATGAATGCAATGGCTGGCAATCTTGCCTTTTGGCAGCAAGTATTGGTGAACACAATGCTCATTTTTTCTATGAAATGTTCTTTCAAGAGAATTTTCTACTAATATAAATGTTAATATGAGGCAAAAGAATTATGTTCTTCCCTCTATTGATGTTGTCGATTTCATTCAACATTTTTTGAGAGAGCACTCCATTTTATATTGGTCCTTCAAGATCCAGATTCGCTATTTGTTATAACGTTGGATAGGGTCCTTTCTTGTGGTCCAGGATGAATCAACTAGTCAAAATCTCATATGAAATCAAATGTTACCTAAGGTGATAAATTTATGTGCTTGCTCCCCATCCTTGGTTGCAAATGAGTTCTATTATGTTGCTACTTGCACTATGGACAAGTATTGATGTAAATAATCCAAAATAACTCAACCTGCAAATCTCTAATTGGAGGATAATATCTCTCAATGCTAGCTCAAAACATCAAGTTTCCCCTCAGATACTAAGCTCCCTTGGCTATAATGCTCCTCAGTATACACCATGTTAGAGTCATCAGTGCAATCTTGGGCTGATGATGTTATAACTTACAACTTGACAGTTTAAGGCCAAGGACAAAACATTAGTAAGCTCAAGTCTGAGCTAGTCAACCTAAGTCATAGGTTTGGCCTCCAATGTGTGATGGTGCATGTTTCAGTTCAAATTTCATTTGATACAACAGGTGAATCCTCAACAAGAGAGGGTCAAGAAATGGACCATTGTTTGACATATCTCAAGGTATCATTCTAATAAAATGGATAACATGTGACATAACTAAATGAGCCAAGGAAAACTTGAAAGAATATTTTTAACCATCCAAGGAGGTAGCATGAAAATGTACATTCAACACAACAAATTAACATCACAACTTTGTTCATCGGCTCATGCAAGCCTCCTTGGCTTTGAAACAACATTGACAGCATGTACTTTAGGGTTTCCAAGAACCATCTTTATTCTCCTCATAATTTTTCTTCTATCATAATGTAGATATTTCTCATCATAATACAAGTAGCTATGCATAGATTGATTTGAGCATGTAATATTCATTAGACATGGGAGAGTCATGAGGAGGGTCAAGAGTCATGAGGGTAGACGAAAGGTCATTGGAGGTGAACAATCACCTTATTTATAAATAATATAGTACCCTCATGCCTCATTTGTATGGGATTTTAGCACTTGAGCTAGGACTAGCACTTGATAGTTGATTTCTGCTTAAGAACTTAGAGGCACTCAACTCTTGGCAGCAAGTAGGATGAGTTATGGTGAGGCTAGGGTTTTCCTTTGGAAGATGGTATGAGTAGCCCATGTTCCACTATTGGGATTGATGGTTTGCAAGATGTGTGCTTGTATTTGCAGCAACATTATTAAGAAATTCTTCACTCCTTGCATTGATTCCTATGCTTCTTCATTATGTTTGTATTTCTTGTCCAATATCTCCATTGTGTTTGTATGTGGGCTTTCATGTGGGCGATATGTTAATGAACTCATTTGTATCTTATGGCTTTCATGTTTGCTTTGAATCTTTTCTTTCTTATTCCACGTAACATTGGTAACTTATTATGAGTATATTTGCAATTAACCTTTGGAACCTTCCTATTCATGTATTTTTGAGATGGTTTTAACTCACTAATCCTTCTTGTGGCATGTTTGTTGTTGTTGTTTTTTTCTTACATTCTTGTATGTTGTTCTACATGTTATTAATCATGGATTGACCTCATTCCTACTATTCGAGCATTTCTTTCTTTCCCTCACTCTAACATCCTCACATTTGGCAACCAAGAGAAAAACCTGCATGGTGGTAGCTAGACCCACATACTACATGGGGTTCCTATCCCAAATGGCGTGAGGTATGGGACTTCACACTGGGGAGACCCCCTAGCTATTGACAAGACATTTTCCCCCGTCAACAAGACTCTTCAACTTGGTATCCATGATTTCATCCACTATAGCTTTGTTAATGCAATTTCGATTGAGCTATGTAATTTCAAAGTACTTTGCAACCTCCAAGATGTCCAATATAGGACAAAATATTGATGTAGAAAATACATGTTAAAGGTCACATGTAAGTCAAGGAAGGGTGGAAGATTTAACTAAAAACTAATTTCACCCATGACCTTGGTGATGGTGTAAGGCCCATATCAAAATGGTATGAGTTTCATGTGGAGGCCTATAAGTTTGTGATTTTATAAGTGTAGCCAAACTTGTCACCATCTTAAAACTTGTGTGGAACCTAATGTTAATCATATTTCTAGTTGTAGGTAACATTAAATTTTTATAGCATATCGTGAACTTATTATAGGATTTCCTAGATCTATTCAAGAATATTATCTCATTGTATACCTCATTTTGAGCATGGGATAATGATTCCTTGCACTAAGGTAATTGGAGAAGGTGCATTAGCTAGAGCTAATTAGAGGAAACCTAGGCACCCCTAAAAAGGATTGTGGCAATAGAACTATAAAGAGTTATGGCGTAGTTGTTTTGAACATAAGGAAGGCTTTCATCCCATGTATGTAGATTCTTGGAGTTAAACATTTTTTCACGTTGGCTACTTCTATCTATCCATTGGTTCAAGGATTAACAATGATGGATTTTGTCAATACTTACGATGGAATAAAGTTTGGACCAAAAGATAATTATGAATATTTTTCTCTAATAAAACAATATCTTTTGGCTATAAGAAGATTGACAATGGCTTCCATTGCAGACACGCATCTTGCAGGGCACTAAAATTTCCAACTTAGAATACTAATCAATAAGGGAAGTTGAGGTAAAAAATAGGCCTCAAAACATAAAATGTACTAACAAAATCAACTTTAAAAGAACCAACAAAATTCAAGATGATGATGTCATCCCTAGAGGTAGATATTTTTGGAGGGAAAGGAATAACACTAATATTTTATTGTATTTTCAATGTATCTCCTTATAGGTTTACTCAAATATCGAGTGTCGACACCCATTGGATGCATCAAATGAGTACCCACTCCACATATATTTGAGTAGACAACGATTAAAAAAATGAAAATACATAATAAAAAAATCTATTTCTTGAATGAAACCCATTTTTCATGCATTTTCATTTTATTTCAGTGTGGGTCTACTCAAAAGTATGCAGAGTGGGTACTCATTGGATGTGGAATTAAAATTTGCATCCAGTGGGTGCCTACAATTGACAATTGAGTAAACTATAAGGAGATAAATTGAAAATACAATTAAAAGACTAATTTTCTTTATTTTCCTTTAAAAAATCATAACTCTTGTCAAATGATAATAGGTTGAGTGGTATCTAGTGGGTTTAATCCTCCCTCCACCCAGTTTTTATTCTTTGGAGACATGTTAGACTGTGTGGAAAAAAATTGAACATGTTGAAAATCATGACGAGTAATTCCTATAAGATCGAAGAGGCAAGAAAATTTGAATATCTTGATATTGAGGTGAATAGTTGCATCTATTGTGATTTTGATCATGGGTTTTTCCTAGAACAATCCTTTGAAGTTACTGATTCACCAATTATCATTAAAAAAATTATAGCTCTTATTTATTATTTTCATTATTTATTATTTTGCTTAAGATGCCTATTTTAGACCTCAAAATTTATCTAATGTAAAAACAACCAAAACACAAGCATTACCATGTTTAGTTGAGGGAAGTTGCAACATAAAATCCATGGACATTAAATCCTACGACTTATCTAGAGTGGGTATAGGAGTGTGTTGGTTTCCATATTGTTCCAACGACAAAGAGCAATCCAAGAATACATCCACTAAGGGTTTAAAACCCTCCCGCTTTAGGCTAAAAAGGGTAGCCTCCCTTTGCCTCAAGGGGTATTCCTTGTATCAAATTATAAAATGTATTCTGATAGGCAAATATATATGACCAAATTACCTATATCGTCAAAGAAGTGAAAATGTGGAGCTCTAGGTGGCAGAGACTTACATACAACATGTAGTCAATGATATCACATTGAAACCTTAATTATGCAATAGGAAAATAATATTCCATAAAACTTAAAATAGAATAAATGATAAGATCAAAGATAAAAAGAAAAATGATTAAAGGTTAGTTATGCTTATATCACTTTTTACTAGTAACTTATCATAGTGCAAAGTGTGATACAATATAATATCATGTATTATTGCTCCTCATTCACCTTGCAAAATACAAATGTTAAAAGTAAGATTATCCACTAATAATATGTATATTAGATGATAAACCAATCATGTATTGGCTGCAACAATACAACCTTGATCAAGTAAATGCTTATCTTGTTAACAAGTATTAATACCTAAACATATGAAATAATTGAAAAGCTAATAATAATAAAAGGAAAGCATATAATTGATGTAACTGGTATTTACATGAACTGTTGTAATGGAACCACAATATCATGCATTTTGAGTTCACAGAAACATCAGATAAGGAAAATACTAGAATCTTTTGGCCCTTGATCATATCTATATCCGAGAGGAGATATGATAGAATAATATAAAGTGATTTAAATAATCCATCAAGTCAATCATTTAAACCACCAATGCAAACCAACATATGTTCACAAACTGGAAATGGAACCACAATATCATGCATTTTGAGTTCACAGAAACATCAGATAAGGAAAATACTTGAATCTTTTGGCCCTTGATCATATCTATATCGGAGAGGAGATATGATAGAATAATATAAAGTGATTTAAATAATCCATCAAGTCAATCATTTAAACCACCAATGCAAACCGACATATGTTCACAAACTGGAAACCAAAGAAAACTGCAAAAATATTATATTCTAAAACATCATGATTTACAAAACATCATGATTTGGGTTATGCATAAGGCGCACTCATGTCTCTAAAACTTAAGCTTTTCCTCTCATAACCACCCTGCCCCCCTTTTAGAATAAGAAATCAGGGTTTCTATACAACCGTTTTAATAATTGTCTAATTTAACTACATAATTAAAAAAAAAATGTAATCAATTTGGAAAAGCAATTTAACTTTTGACTTAATCTTCTCTTCAACATGAACCTAATATTTCCCATTATACATGATTAATTTTCCTAACTTTTTAAATTTCTTATAATTAATTTTGTCAAATTGTCCTCAATCATTTCCCTACATCATACCAATCAGAATTAGTTCTAAAATAATTAAATAAAATTTATAATTTTATTTTAGATAAAATTTATAATAAATTAAAGTAAAACTATTTATTAGGTCACTCCTTTCATAGCTTTCCAGAATGACGAAGGTAAAATTGCCTAGATAAAAACATCATTTACAGAACCTCGTCTCTTTAGGATTGTTTTCTATATTTTCTTTTATTTGAACAATGGTAAACCCTGGTAAAATTTTCCAAACATAATGAATGCCTTAAGTTTTGGAATACATTTCACAAAGGTTAATTTATGCGAGCGAAAGCAAATTTAGAACAAATCTCCAACCAGAAACATTAACTCGGTTTAATGAACTATTCACGAGGTTAAATAAAACTTTGAATGGGGAAGTAATGGTAGTTTAACCCCCTTTCATGATTTAACAATTGATATAAATCATGATGGAGCGTTATTGTGATAGGTTTAGTCTAATGAGGTGGAGGAGTTGTCTGGAAAGTTATGGTAATTTTGGTTATATTTAGAGAAAATCTAGTAAGGATTTTTGTAAATCCAAGTTATAGTTGTTAAACATCAAAATTTTAGTGTCTCAGACGTTTTTGATGGTGCTAAATCCATTTTCACCATCAAAAACACGATTCAAATACTACCTCTACAAGATTTTTTGAATTTTTTTTGTTCAGATTCCGGCCACTTTTGGCCGTCCTGCCAATTCCTCCACCTTGTTAGATGACTCCTGGTTGATATCGAGTGGAGAATTGGAAGGTGTATTAATGTCCCTCATCGACCTGACAAAACTTACTTTAACCACTTGATAGTTTAGTTGATTTTTAAAAATAATCAAAATATCTTTTAATTTTTCTAAGTTATTGGAATATATATTTATATATAGGGACTTTATTGAGAGAACAATACCATACCATGCGTATTCATATTGGGGGATATGTATTGAGGAAAAAATGACATAATATATTGAGGGATATATATTGAGGAAAAAATGACATAATTATTGAGGGATTTGTACCACTTAAACGGTTTTTATATTGATAGGTATATAAAATGGAGATCAAAGTTAATGAAAAAATATAAAAAGTATAAAAAAGTTAATGAAAAATAGATACTTACAATATCTAGTGAAACTAGGGGTTTTTTAAATTGGGAAGGTGTATTGGGTTCGTATTGGTAGGGTTAAATAATATTCTTTTAGAGGTATTTTCCAATATGTAGTCAAATTATGAGTATTATTTAATATGCCATGAACACACATGATATGTTAGAGTTTTATTGAATGAAGTCCTTGTGTATTTATATTGCCTTTAAATAATATTCTTTTAGAGGTATTTTCCAATATGTAGTCAAATTATGAGTATTATTTAATATGCCATGAACACACGTGATATGTTAGAGTTTTATTAAATGAAGTCCTTGTGTATTTATATTGCCTCACTAATCGTATATAAAGCAATGAGTTTTGTGAAAAACACTCTCAGATAAATTGAATATATCAATATCTATTAAACATTTATAAAATAACTTTCATACAATAAAATAAAGTATTATTCACAATAAAATACCATATAATTCAAATGATTTTTTTCCCGGTAAATATTGATAAAATTTCAAGTTACCTTGTGCATGAGATATATTTATCTGCATGACTTCTTTTAAAAAAAAATTTAAAACAAAAACAATGAATCTACACCCCAAAACCCTAAATATTTTAATAATGGATCATAAGGTAAATAAGCTTGTGAGGAGATAAATGGTAAACCTTAGTAAACGTCTAAAATGTTTTAACGTAATTGAATTAAAACTTTACACGTTAAGATGAACCCCAACCCAAAGGTTTTACATAAGTAAATTATTTTGAAACTTAATAAAACTTTGGAGGGCATAAATCATAATTTTGGGTGGAGAAGGGCTCCAAGTTCTCGCCCAAAGAGATCCGAGGGTTCGTGATATTTATAATCCACGGTCCTCGTTCGTTTGGGGCCTCAGATTCATGTTACTTTAGTTTAATTAATAAGGTTTTAGACTTTAGTTTTTACTTAATACATTCACGGGAAGGAGGTGTTACGTAATATTTTTTATTGGATTGAAATATTTGCGAAATTAATTATTTCAATCTTAATGCAATAACACTATTTACCTACTTCTAAAATGCGGTCTTACACATCTCCATAAATAATACTTTATAAAATATTTTATATCATACATATGAATATCTCATATTGAAAAATAAAAAATTTATTTATGGGAATGTTTGTAATTATTTTGTCCCAAATTAACTTTTATCAAATATGTTTTATAATATGAATCTTTCTCTCATATATATATATAAGGAAGTCAAATATCTTAAAAATAAAATAAAATGAGAAGCATTTTATTCATATTTCGTCATTATTTAATGCCCTCCTCACTTTTTATTAGCATTATACCCTTTTTTTTAATGAACAACTAGCTAAATTTATAATTATTAGTTTTTTTTAAGTGATATGTGTCTGTGTAATATCTAGTTATTAATGTTAATCATTAAATTCTTATACATATAAGATTAATAATATTGAAATAAGTAAACAAAAATAATATGCACATATAAATATCATTGCATACATTAATGCCAATGCCTTTTTTATGGTCAAACTTTAGTGATTAGTTCTTTCATTTGCTTCCGGGATCAATTATATAAATTTTAGGAAGTTAAGTAAGACTAATAATAGGGGATGAAAGTTAGCAAAGGGGAGAATTTGTTAGAGATAGTCCAATGTTAAGGAGAGTCGAATTTAGCAACAACATTCGGCTCCTACTGGGGATGGTGCCTCCATGCGAGATAGTAAGAACCATAGACCTAGTGCCTTATGGATTGGGCATGGAGTCAACTTATTTCAAGAATGAAACCTCATTTTCAAATGCAATATTAATACATTGCAACATATTATAAGATCATTGTCACGATGAATGCTAATGCATTACAGTTTGTCTTGTTAAAAAAAAATTACTTGTAATTGTTTATAGTATGTTGCAGATATTTATTTTTACCATTGTAAAGCTGATATTCAAATGTGATGATGGAGATGTAGACTTACCAATTAATTTACTCAATTTTATCTTTACCATTGTCCTGGAAGTGTATGAGGTGGGTGCGTACTTTCTAGTTGGATTCATTTGACACAATAGACAAGTTAACTAATGTGCATGTTGGCATCTAATGTAGCATATGATTCGTTATTCAATTTTTTTTTGTTATATCATTTCATACCATAAGGTGGGAATTAATGGGGCCCTAAGTTACATTTGAAACACATCATGAGTTATTGGATCAAAACATGGACAATCGTGTGATTTTTTTTTGGATGGTAGGCATACCTTTATGTCAGACACTCATTCAACCCTGATTTGCATGTGAATTGTTGATCTAATGAGTTGGAAGTCATTGGATAATTTTGGTTCGAGAAGGGACGTTAACATCTGCTCATATAAAAGGCCAAATTGATCTTCAATCGTCAAGTTAAAGTATAACTTCCGTTCTTTGATGATTTAGGGTTGAAGGAAGGGTTCTATCCTCTATGCAAGTTTTGACATGAATCATTTTCATCCATTGGATCTAAACATTTCCCTGTATTCGATGACATGGGAAGATAATTCACATTACCGAACAATCTACACAAAAAAATCACTAATTTTAGTACAAAGTTTATCAAGATTCAAGTAGACATAATCAACTTTTGATCAAAATATACTGAAAATTCAAAAAGGAGGAAATATTGGTATCGTCTATTTTTATTTATGCAGGAAGGTGTGTCATTTTCATAACTATAAGAAAAATGGGACATTCCAACCCTTCATTTGTTAACAATAGAAGGAAAGGAAGATTTAGATACAAAAACATAAATCCCAATCTATCTGAAGATTGTGAAAGAAAATATTTGCATCTTAAAGTTTTAACTGATCAGTCTTTTATGGTAATTATGATCATGATCCAGGGCATAACAACTGTCTTTTGATATATGAATCAACCTTAATATGAGTATTTCAAAACCATATAATAATAATTACATTCTTACAATTATTGATCAAAATATTGCAAGAGTTATGGTACTAGTTTAAGATCACAAGGATGACATTCATTTTAAAAGTTCAACGCAAACCATGGGACTAGTTATCACATATTTTATTTCCCTTTTTTTTTCCACTACATGAGTTTCCCAAATCGGATTTTTCTCTACTATCAGTGAGTGTCCATAGCCCCAGAAGCGTCATCCATTATCCTGACTAAGAAAATTCATCACTTTTTCATTCACATATAAGCAAGAAATGCAAAAACTTTAGTTTGCTTTCATTAATTAACTATGGGATGATCAAACACTGGGATTTGACTTGATTCCATTGACCTTGCTCCACTTTGAGTTAGCATCCATAACCCTGCGAAGATGTCAACATTCCCCATTTTAAAGAAACTAATGGGATGATTATGCACTAGGGTGACCTAGTACCAAAAATATTGCTTTGTTGCCAATGAGCGACCATAGTCCTGATGGAGTTATTTGCATCCCCCAATGTGAAAAAGGATTAGTTTCAAGTAGCCAAGAATAGTACATTGATTAGGGAAGGTCTCATGCATGGAGTATGAATATAACTAGCTAGTACAACAAGAGTTTTAGTATCATTAGATTTTGCAAAGGTCAAACCTTGTGTTTATAGCTTAATACTCATAAGCTAATGCAATTCCTCATGATATTTATGTGTAAGCAATGCAATAAAGATGTGCTCAAAGAAAATGCTTCAACATGAAGTTTAGGACTATTAGAGAAAGAAGGTCTGAACCTTTTAGAAAGAATAAATACTCTTCAACCTATTGATATGAAAAAAGCCTTTAGATACAAGTCCCAAACTCATCAATATAGAGTATACTAAGGAATCATCAATCTATGCTTCATTATGGAAATGATCACTAAAGATTATTTAAGACACAAATATTTCATGTTTATTTCTTCTAAATCTATGAAGTACAAGTAAGCAAAAGTTTATTTATGTACATAGTTTATATACAATGTGTTTTAATAGCAAAATGTATCAAAAAAGTAAAAAATCCAATGTAACCAAGTCAAAAACTTATCAATGGAATACCTTATGACTTGAGGCTTCCCACTTGACCAAAACAAAAATATTGGAATTAAAATAAAAAAGGAATTGATTTATGTTACTAACATGCATCCCATGTAAAATTATAGGTAACATGACTTTGATGTTCTTTGAAATACCTTATCCATCCAACTTTCCACGAAGTTTAATATTATTTGTGAAAAATCAATTGATTAATCCTTTCAAACATAAAATTTTCTGTAATGATATCATATGGGGGGCTTTGGTAGATTCCCTTCTTGCTGCTTTCTGAAATTCAAACATGGTTAGTCCCATTGCAATTCAATTTTTCGTGACTTTCTTTAGATAATTTCAGATTAGAAACACTTAAAGAATATTCTGCATTATGGTTTCCATATTTCAATTTATTCCTTTTAAGATAAAGAGCATTCTTATTATGTAATTCAACAATCTCAAAAAATTTAGTAAGGGTATGCCCATTTAATTCAAGGGGAATTAGATTTTCTCCTTTATAATGTTTATAACCTGAAAATTCTGAATTGGAAACATGGTCGTAATGCAAACTATTAGACTAATTATAGTTATCATAAGTGAAGTGAAATGTAAGAATTGATATCATTAATTTCATTCGCATTTACAAACTCATCTCCCTCGCATCTATCATAAGTAAGTTGTTGTGAAGTATATTGAAAATATGTTGATTGAATTATGTTGTTATAGTCTCCATTTTGATATTTATTAGAAGTATTTAGAATGTGTTCCAAACAAGAACTAAAATCTAGACCTAGTTCATGATTCAATTCATCTCCATAATCATCATAAATAGAAGGTTGAAAATAGTCAACATGAAAACTAGATGAAATAGAATCAGAGTAGTCAAAGATAAGTTCATATACTAGTTTCCTTGTTGTTTCACAAAAAGGCTGAAAAATTAGATCAATTGATCGAAGAATATATTTATTGAGTAGTTGTTGTTGAGTACCTTTAGGAATATGTAACATAATTTATGACTGGTTAGATATAGATATAGAATCAAATACTTTAGAAGTAACTTCTCATTTATAAATATTATTATTATTATCTTGCAAATACGGAACAAAAGATGGGTTAAAATTATTAGGAGTTGTAGAATCTTGAGATTTCTCAAAACATGAATGCATTTTATGATCTTCTAATAAAAACGGAGAAGTGTCTTGTTCATGACTTTAATTTTTGACGGAAACATATCTTGTTTGTTAGCATACAATATAGAAGATGATGTTTGAAGATATTCAGAATTATATTCATCTATATTACTTTCTACTTCAGATTCATAATCCATTTCAGGTTCTTTATCATTATCATCATGTTGATTTTTGAGATTATTGTCATTATAACGTTTAAAACTAATGCAGGAGCATCCAGCTAGGGCACCATGACCGGGTGTTTGTCTCTGCCAAGGTGGAGAGTTATATTAGCATATTGGTTTCTTTATGTTCAGTTTGTCAAAGTAAGATGTAGGACTCTGTTTTTCTTTTTAATCTCAGTATTAGTTAAGGATAGTTTGGTCGGTAAGGGTCATTAATTTGTTTGTATTTAATCAAAAATAGGTTAATAATTGTTTTATCATTTTAAAGGAAAAAGACAAATATGTCCAATGTAAAATCTTGCCGTATAGGCAAAACCAAATACATGAATAGTTATGTAACTATAAGACTTACAATTGAAAAAGTAACTACACAATTCAAGTAATTGTAGATAGAGGACATAAATGTAACATCGAAAATCATTGACAAGGTTCAACATTCTACATACAGTAATAAAAAGACAGAGAAAAAGTTTATTATCCATCCATCTGTAACAATTTCTTCATATTGTGTATCTATATTTCTCAATCATTAAACAATTCAGAAATGACAAACAAAGTGCAGGCATACAACTTTACATTTTTCCTCTCTTAAGGAACAGAGTACTGGCAGGCCGAACGCATACAAGTTTTCAGGACGAGAATGGACAAACAGTGAACAAGCCCTTGGCCGGAAGAAATCAACACAGCATAACCAACTGAATGAGAAAACAAGAACCTGAACATCGATTGGACAATCCCCAAACAGAGACCCTAGTCGAGGGTTTGACATCGCAAAACCCTTGTGTCCAACTATAAGGATCAACGAAAATGAATTACAAAACTGGAACCGTAACAAAGGTGAGCCCAAGTCGTATAATGACACAAACAAGAGCCAAACAATTGAACGCTGAGGCACGGCCAATAGAAATTACAAACCCTAGTTACAACCCTACAAGACTACAGTGACAGAGCCTACCAGAAAGGAACTGGAGGGTTTGAGAACCGAAGAGTTGAAGCCATCCACGTCCAAGGTCGGACTTTGACCTGCAAGGCCAGAGCAGGCAACTATCAGTCTAGTCACGTATAAAAGAAAACAAGAGAAATACAGTTTGGGCAAAGAAAGAACGAGACCCTTACCTGAGGACGCGTTTGTACAAAGAAAACGTAGGCTATTGAGCCACAGAACACAGAAGTCACCTGAGACAAAGGAGCAAAACGTTCGTTAGCACTAGAACCAGACAAAAGCAGTAATAAAACATGGAAGGATAAGTTACCTGAGGAACAAGACCTAAGCGAGGCCACTGTGCCTGTAACCTGAGCATGCAGAGATAATAACGAATAAATTTAGTAGCAGAACCTGTTATCTCAAAATCAGGCCCTGGAAGGCTGTAGACTAGGAAGACTTCAAGTAACTATTTCAAACCAATCTTTTAGCTAAGGCTTAGCCTCCTTAGCCTGAGAGGGCTCTCTCAAGGGATTAAAGGTTTTTGATTATGATCAAGATGGCTAACTCTTTGCGAAACAAATAGAAATGAAAATGGTGGAAACAAAATTAACAGGTATCCATTGGGCTTATGGAGTCATATGTGATCTAGTATTAATAGTAGGATTGGCTTTGCATAAAAGTCAAGGCATTCAGATTTCAATATAGGTAGAGCACACCAAACACAAAGAAGACAGTCAATGAGTATGTGAAGGAAATTAGAACACTGCAAGTGATTTCTAAGTAATCAAATACTCATAACACTATAGATAATCATGAAAAGACAACAAAAGAAACTCATACATTGAAGGCTATATGATTCTTGAGAAGCATAAGCCAATACTATATTACCAGAAAAACAAAATCTTTACATAGGCCGAATATCAGAGCTTTTTCACATAAATTTCCAACCCTTATTACATTTCTCTTTCTCCTATATATAGAGCTCTTCTATCTGACTGAGATTCCTCCTCAAGCATGAGGGGAACTCGAAATCTACTTCTAATGACACCTATTCAACTTTTAACTGCCTATTAAATGTAATAAACTGCAACTAGACTTTCTAGAAGTCTAAATCAAATAGGAGTCCAACTCCATATTATGCTAATAATAGCCTTAATTACAATAATTCTTGTTCTTTGAAATGTGGTCCCTTTTTAGTTTGGCTGCGGTGGATGTTCAAAGCTCCATACTGGTCTTCAATGTCACATCTTCTCCATTTCCCCTGAAACATAGGAAACTACCCCTGTTTATCGGCCTTTGGTTTGCCTAAAAAATGTTCGAATCCAAAGAACCATGCCCTTCATCTTTGATTATCCAAAATATATATCAGATTGCCACGTCCTTGATGTGTTGTCAACCTCTTTCATGTGTGAAGGCAAAAGCTTTTCCAAGTTGTCTGACATATCTTGGACTGTAGTAAATGTGCTCAATTTATGACAAAAAGTTTAGAGTTGGATTCGAATACATGTTTCCTCCACCTGTCTTGACCTTGTTGAAAGTTGACAACTTTAGATGATCCCTTGAAGATACTCCCTTTTCAAAATTTCTTCTTGTATTTCAAAATCTGTTGACTGAGATTAGATTGTGTATCTTTAGCAGTTTCATAGCGCGCTACGAAACTGCTGAGCGTTAGTCATCATCTTCAGCAGTTTCGTAGCGCGCTACGAAACTGCTGTGTTATTCCAAAAAACACAGTTTTCTCAGACTAGCTCAACCAAATTTTTGTTGTTTTGAGCCTTTTGCTATTTAAACATTCTTTCAATTGCTCCAAGGCCTTTCAAAACTGAATGGAAATGTATGGTTCTTCAAGAAAGATTATACCAAGCAAAACCATCAAAATTTGGAACATAGCCTTACTTGAGATTTCTTTAAGGAGATTCTTTCAGCTGGCTTAACTGTATCTTTAAATCTTCAATTTGTTTCTTCATGACTTTTATCCCAGATCTGAGGTTTGTATTGACCTTTTTTATAAATTGAGCTTCCTTTATTGCAGGAACAGTCCATCTACGAAATTGAACACTAAAATCAACCACCTCGGGAATTTGAAATGTTTGGTCCTCCCACCGAGCTTGCATTTGGTTAAAATAAGCCTCTTTAACTGCAAATTTCCTGGCAGCTTTCTTCAGTCTAGAAATTTCAAAGTTGGCCAATTCCAATCTCTTTTTCAAGTCTTCCACACTATCTTCTTCTTGAATGACAATTGTTTTTCCTTTATCCTTTCTTTCATGAGGCTGTGTCACCTCCCCTATTTCATCTGCTCTTGGCGGTACCTCCTGTATTTGTTTAAACTTCCTCGTTATGGGTCTCGTGGGCTTAAATACAAATTGATCAACTTGATCATCAAACTTTAGTTTCTTTGAGGCTTTGACTCTCATAGCCTTGCCTTTTCCTGACTCTATCAAATCTACTTGCACTAATGGAGACTCTTCAATGTCAATGGCTTGCAATAAGTCATTAAGTCTCCCTTTGAAATAGGGGTTTCTTCAATAGTCACTGACTTACCCTTTTCCTTAGCTACCTAGATCCTAGTCCTTCTTCTTTGAACTCCTTCACCTGTGCTTGATTCATGTGCACTTTCTTTGACCTGAGTTTTCTCTTTAAGAGACTGCTGGGGTGTATCCTGAATAGTCAGTGGCTTGGTGGATTCTCTTACTTGTTTCCTTGCCTTCAACTTTGAAAACCTCTTGGATCTTGTTTCTGTTTGATGACCAGTTGTTGTTGGAAGATCTTTTGCATCTTGAGGGCTGAGACCGGTCTCGTTCTTTAAACCAGACATGAATATGAATGTGTGCCAGTCCCTACCTACCCTCTGGAGTTCACGCAGAACTATCAACTTAACCAATCCATGGTGGAACAATGAAGTCTCACAGGCTTCTTTCTTTAGTTGCACCTTATCACACATTTTACTTAAGCTACAGAATAAGTAAAAAGGTAGATCAATAGATGCCTTTCCTGTGAAATGCAACAGAAGTTTAAAATGGTATGAATACACCTTATTATATCTCCCTTCATAGGTAAGGTACTTCTGTATACAAGTAAGCAGATTGGCATATGACTCTTTGACATAACTTCTAGGAACAAACTTGTTTAAATCTGAGTTAATGAATTCCTACTTTAGAAACTCTTTGCATGGGTTCATATCAAATTTGAAATTCTTAAACCAACTTTCTTGCCCCCTTGGAATCTCTCTAACTGTGGATATCATGTCTGGTGAGACCTGCAATTCCAGCATACCAACCTTTGAGTTTATTCCTGTGAAATTCAGGGCAAATTCCTTGGTAACTTGTGCATGATCTCCCTGGAGTTTCTTGCAAAAATTCCAATGTCCGACTTGTTTGAATGCATGCTCGACTTCTCTGTTCTTTAAGGTTATGTCTAAACCTTCAGGCTTGTTTCTCAAACATTTGCCTGATCTGTGGCCTTTCCTTTCTGTCGATCCCTCCATTAAAGTTCAGTGTAATGGAGGTTGGAAATGCTAGCACTGCTCAAACTCTAATCTCTGCCTTGCTTGAATGACTACCTCGCTTGATAGCTGCCTCGCTTGATAGTTGCCTCGCTTGATAGCTGCCTCGCTTGATAACAATGTTTTCAAATTGAAATCTTGCAGACTTGTTTCTCATGCAACGAATACAATCATCATTAAGACTGTGCATACCTGGCTTTTCTTGGAACTTGCAATCCGTGTGTATCAATGTACCTAGCGGCTGTAATGATGGAGATAAGCGGTTGGACATGATATGTGGAGTGCATAAACTGATAATGAATGACGCAACTATAACTTAACTTGACAGATTTGACAGTTAGGAAAGATTCGTTGCGGAATGCACGAATCTCTGATTTTGTAGTGTAGTCAGTGTAAATTTTGAATTATGCGCTACGAAATCACCTAAAACATATCGCGCCGCAAAATCACCTAAAACCTATTGTGCTGCGAAAATACTTCAAAATGGTCACATGCGCTACGAAATCACCTAAAGGGCTTTGTGGCACAAGTAACTTTTAAACAAAACTGACACATGGCTATGAGACTGGTGATGAATGAGAATGACCAGTGATGAATGAGAATGCATATTTGATTCAAGACTCCTAAGACTCAGAATCTAAGGAAAACAAAAATCAAACTTAGACTAGCACCGACTTTTACCATCAAACTAATGTGAGACATTTTGGTATTAGAATTCTTAAGTGATAACAGTGGCTCCACTTGGGATAGTGTGCTCCTGTAGTACACTAAGAACTCGCAGGTCCAGTGCTTTATCCATTTTATGATAAACATAGATTTGCTTGATGAGCACCTTTTTCCAGCTTCTTGGGCCTTCACCTCAGGCTTAAGCTTTCTGTTCAGCTTGTCATTATTTGCAACAAAAGAAAAACTGATAAAATGGGTATATACAATGTTGTGAGAAACTGGCAGAATTTTGATCAATAATAATGCTTTAGGAACCTGCCATTGACAAGTCCTCCAGCATATGGTTTTCCATCAATCTCTTGAAGAATGTAAGTGTTATTTCCATGAAAAGCATAAATTTGATATGGCCCTTTCCACAAATTTTCAAATTTACCATGCTTACATTTTTCTTCAATTCTAGCTTCCCATTTCAACACTCTATCATGGATCTGAAAGGTAACTTCTTTGATCTTTTTATCAAATGTTCTCTTGATTCTGTTCTGACTTTGTTGATGATTGTCAAACACCTCATTTCTTTTCTCCTGCAAAGCTATCAGCTGATTGATTCTTCTTTGTACAACATTTGGTTCCTCCTCTAATCCTTGAATCAGCTTCATCACAGGCACTCCAAGGGATGTTGGAAATATGGCTTCAGCACCGTATACTAACTCATATGGCGATGTTCCAATGGATCTCTTTGTACAAATCCGGTCAGCCCACAAAGCATATTTCAATTTCAAATGCCAAGCTTTCTTATTTTCCAGCAGCAGCTTCTTGATGATCCTCACAAGGCTTTTGTTTGATGATTTAGCAAGGCCATTTCCTTGCGCATAATAAGCAGTAGAATGCCCAAGAGAAATGTGATACTGATGGAAAAAATTAATCATCTTTTTGGACTTAAAAGCTTGAGCATTGTCAGTTATAATCTTCATTGGACAATCAAATATTGATAATATATTATTTTCTAAGAAAGAGATAATCACTGAATCATTTGCTTGCCTTGTTGGTACCACTTCTATCCATTTGGTAAAGTAATCAGTGGCTGTGAGAATCCAGCGATGCTGACCTGATGAAGGAGGATGAATTTCCCCTATAAAATCTAATCCCCATTGCTGGAAGGGCGCTTCAACATATATAGGAAACAAAGGCAGTGGCACAAGCTTCCTCTTTCCTTCAAACACTTGACATTCATGACATGTAGCTATCTTTTTATAGATATCTCTGAACATAGTTGGCCAAAAATAGCTAGCCCTCAAGATCTTGTTTGCAGTAGCTTTCCAATAGTGATGTCCTCCACAATCCCCCTTATGGAATTCATCAATTACTTTATCAACTTCTTCTTCAATGAGACAATTTAAAAATATCCCTCCTGCATCTTTCCAGAACAAATTTTGGTCATACACAAAATATCTTAAAGATTTTAGCTTGACAAATCGAGCTTTGGATTTTGAAAGATTAACAGGGGCTTTATTATGCTGCAAAACAAATGCTACATCCTTGTACCATTCTGAAAGCAAGAATTTCTCATTTATTTGGACCAATTCCTCTTCATTTTCAGAAATTTCTGAGATCTCTGTACTTAATTTAATATCAAGACAATCCAAATTTGATTGTGTCAGCAACTTGGCTAAGCCTTGGCCCTTTACCAACTTCGTGGGTTTAATCTCAATGTCATACTCTAACAATTTTTCTATCCACTTGCCCCTTTTCCATCCGGGTCAGCCTGTGTTAGGATATTCTTTATAACAGCATTTGGAACATAGGAAACAATGTGAGAATGCAAAACATAGATTTTGAAATCCTTTATTGCTTTTACCAAGGCATAGGCTTGCTTCTCTAGGATATAATATTTCAATTCAGCATTTGCTAATGTCTTGCTAAAGAAAGAAATAGGTTGTTCAGTACCTTGACTTCCCTTTTGCAGCATAACTCCAACGATTGTATCCTCATAAGCAAATGTAAAAATAAGGAATTCCTTGGTAAAATCTGGGCTGATAAGTACTGGTGCTTGTGTGAGTGCCTTCTTGATCTCCTCAAATGATTTCTTTGCTTCAGCTGTCCACTTGAAATCCACTCCTTTTTTCAACATCTTTGTTATGCTCTTGACCACTTCAACAAAGTTAGGAATGAATCATCTAACAAAGTTAACTTTTCCAAGGAAGGATTGAATCTCTTTCCTACTTCTTGGTAGCTCTAATCTTTGAATTGCACTATCTCTATTAGGATCAACCCTAATTCCTTCTTCAGAAATAATATGACCAAAAAGTTTGCCAGAGGTCAAGGCAAAAATACTTTTGGTTGGATTAAGAGAAATACCAAACCTTCTACATTTCAACAAAACTCTTTCAAGGTGCTTCAAATGATCTTCTTCTCTCTTTGAAAAAACTGTGATGTCATCAAGATAAACCACCACTGATTTGTCCTTTTCTTCAGCAAAAGCAATATCCATTGCTCTATGGAAAGTGGCTCCTGCATTCATGAGACCAAAAGGCATCTTGGCGTACATGAATGTTCCCCATGGCGTTGTGAAGGTTGTTTTCTCTTGATCATCTGGATGAATAAGAATTTGATTGTACCCTAAGAAACTATCAAGCATAGACATCCTTTGTGAGCCAACAATGTTTCGCAGAATCAGATCCATCTTGGGAAGAGGATAATTATCTTTTAATGAAGCTTTATTCAGATTTCTGAAGTCTATACAAATCCTGATTTCTCCATTCGTTTTCCTGACTGAGACCAAATTAGCAAGCCAATTTGAGAATCTGATTGGAACAATAATCTTAGCATCAAAAAGTTTTTTCACTTCCTTTTCAATCAATGGCATAAGAAGAGGATTAGTTCTTCTTAACTTCTGTTTGAAAGGTTTTTCATTCTCCTTAATAGGAATGGTATGCTGCATAATTGAGGAATCATATTGTTTCAAGTCAGCATAGCTCCAAGCAAAGACATCAATGAACCTTTTCATCATCTCAACATATTTAGTCTTCATATCAGCTGAAAGAAATTTTGAAATCTTGACCATCTTAGGTACCACTGAATCTCCCAAATTGAAGTTTTCCACCTCTTCCTCATCAACTTGTAATTTTGGGGCTTTGAATACATCGTTTTGATCAAACAATTTCTCAAGGGGAATGAGACCTTTTGGAATTAAGTTTTTTTTTAATTGTATGACTTCAGACTTCTCTTTTGATTCCATAAAATTTTTTTGCTGATCCATTTGAGTGCTCTGAATTTCTTCTTTTAACTCAATGAAATTCCTCACGTACTGATCATCCTCAAAGACTTGCCAATTAATGATATTATCTGGCATGACTGGTCTGTGACGAACCTCCACCTCATATTTTTCAGAAGAGTGTATAGGAATAATAAAAAGGCTGGAAAAAAAAACAAGAGAGTCTGCAATAAAGTTTTGGTCTTTGGTTTTGATACTAAAAGTATGAGCCTGAAACTTTTCCAACATCTCCAACACTAAGTTTCTATATGCCCTCATCCTTACATCCTTAGTTTGGTAAGCAGCTTCCACTTGTTTTATTACCAATTCAGAATCTCCACAAACAGCAATGTTCCAAGCTTTTAACTTTATCAAAGCTTCTAAACCCAAAATCAGAGATTCATACTCAGCCATATTGTTAGTGCAATCAAAATTTAGTTTGTAGGAGAGAAACTTACTTTCTTTATCAGGACTTGTGATCCAAATTCCAGCTCCTGCCCCCTCTCTTCCTGCTGTATCCATCAAAATATAATGACCACCAACCTATTGTCTCATTTTCATCTTTTTGCTGATCTCCTTGGCACTGATTTTCTGAAAACTTATCCTCTGATTCTTCTTCAGCTGACTCATTGAAAAGGATGGCTGATCCGAGACCAATGACACATGAATAAATGGGAAATTTTTTAGGCTTATCTTTGCTGCTTACCATATAAGCCATTCTGGTCTCCCGATACAACCTCCTTTGCTCACCAAAAACAGGGATAGTAGCATAGGTAAGGTCCATCTGCATTGTGCCCTTGATTTTTTTTGCCCATGATCTTGAAAGAAGCATCCCAAACTTAGGTGGGATGTCAGCCACAACAATGTCCATGACAATTGCTTTTGTTGGAATTTGTGTGAGACCCACAACAACATCTTTAATCAAACCAATGCATTGAACTCTTTTTGAATCAAAGGAAAATAAATCCTTATATGTCCTAGTTACCTCTAATCCCAGTCTTTCCATGATCACCTTGGGCATAAGATTATGAGATGCCCCTAAGTCCAACATAGCATTATGTAAGGTCATATCATGAATGCTAATGCTTATGTAGAAAGGAGGAAACTCTTCATTATGTTCATCTTCAAGTCTTGGACCCAAGTAAATAATAGGATTGTCTTCTTGTACATTTAGGATATCATCTACTCCTGGTTGTGAATTGAGCATTTCAACAATCTTACTTCTGTATTTGTCTACCTTGAGGATTTCATTAAAGGGGACTGATATCTTGATTTTTGCAATCTCATTCTCAAGGTCAAAAATAGAAACAGTCTTCTCAATTTCTTTAGAAGGGGATGGAGCTTGAATATCCTTTCTGCCAGGTGGAGAATCATTCTTACCTTCAACAACCTTTAAGTTGTCCTTCTTATCTTCAACCGCCTTTGATGCATCCTTCTTGGGCTGTGCTTTTCTTGTTGTAATGGGCACGCTTCTATTCCTGAGATTATACTGTTTTTGCATCTCAAAGATAACATGCTGATAGCCCTTTAAAAATTCTGAAGGTTCCTCTCCTGGTTTGGTCATACTGGACTCATCATGTTCTTCCTTAGTCAAGAAAATCCCTGACACTTGTTCATCAAGACAATGGATGGACTCCTCAGGAATTTCAGGTTCATCTTCATCATCCACCAAATTTTGCTAGAAAGGAGGTCTTACTAGAGGATCTCGCTGTTGATTTCTGTTTTCTCTTGGCCTTTGCTGATTTTGAGGCCTTCTGAACTGAGGATTCCTAAACTGAGGTTCCTGTTGCGCTGGAGGAGCAGAGGTATTCCCGAGAGCTAACCGATCCATCAATTTTTCCATGGTCTTCATCATTGTTTCAAACTTATCTTCTGGAGCTGATGTAGAAGGTTTCTCTTCTTCTTTCAGTTTAGCCTTTGTCATCTTTAATTTCTTAACAGCAATCATGTTTACTTCCACTTTAATTGCATTGTTTTGCATGTCAGCAAGAGTAGCAGAATCCCTTTCTTAGAGTAATAGGGAGAAATCATAATCAAATGCTTCGACATATCTCAGTTGTGCCAAGGCCCCAGGAGGTTTCAAATGGGCTGGGATGGAATTATATATTTTATTAAACCTCTTGGAGAAGTTTTGAACAGTTTCATCAGGAGCTCTTCTAAGATTGTTGTATTCAGTAAGAGCTTGGACATGGTTAGTTCTTTTTCCCCATTTCCTTAGAAAACTATCTTCAAACTCTGCCCAACTGCGAATGCTTCCAGCTCTAAGAGCCTTAAACCATTTTCTAACCTCTCTAATGAAAGTTTGTGCAAACAATCTTAGCTTCACATCCTCGTCATCGACTTCCTCTCTATCAGCAAAATCATTGAATCTGTCTACATGTTCTTCTGCTGTAATGTCTTCATCTCCACCCCATGTTGGAATTCTAGCAGCATATTTGCTGGGAAGGTCATGTAAAACAGTAGGGAGAGCTAGTGGAGCATACTTTGCAGGTACGACCATAATGAATGGAGGAGAAGTGATGACAGGTACTGTAGGAACAATGGAACTAGAACTGATATGAGGTGGATTTCCTAGTGTCTGAGAACTACTAGAACTAGCAGAGGCAGAGGATAAAGTGCTGATACGAAAAGGAATATTTGGACTTTGTAAACCACTAACAAATGTACTCCAATTTGGAAGGGGTAGACCATTTTTATATTTGAGTAAGACTTCGAAAGGATCAAGCTCTTTGATTTTGTTTAAATCTTCCTCTTCTAACAACAATTTTGAAGTAACAACCTCCCAAAATTCTTCCTTATCTTTTTGTGACACTAAGGACGAAGTATCAATACCTCTTTTTTGTAAATCTAAAATAATTCCAATAAGCTCTTCTTCGTTTTCAGACCTCAACAACACTTCATGAATCTTATCATCAACAATTTTATCCTCAGGACTTCTTGAAAATTCAGAGAGCAAAGATTTTGAAAAAGATGGAATACTTGGTGTTTCAGTAAATCTTTGTCTACTCCTTGAAATGGTGTTTGGATTGTCCACAGGAGTAGGTGGATCTGGGTCAAGATTGTGTCATGTATATCTCCCTCTCGAAGCTACCTTTTAAACTTTGAAATTGGATGGAGTCACCAAGGTAGAATGCAGCCTCAAAAAGTCTTATGAGCTCCTACTACCTTCAGAAGTTCAGTCTCTTGTTTTCGGGAATGAATAATCTTCAGACTCTAGGCAGATGCACCAAAATATTATCTCAAAATCAGGCCTTGGAAGGCTACAAACCAGGAAGAATTCAAGTAACTGTTTCAAACCAATCTTTTAGCTAAGGCTTAGCCTCCTTAGCCTGAGAGGGCTCTCTCAAGGGATTATAGGTTTTTGATTATGATCAAGATGGCTAACTCTTTGTGAAACAAATAGAAATGAAAATGGTGGAAACAAAATTAACAGGTATCCATTGGGCTTATGGAGTCATATGTGATCTAGTATTAACAGTAGGATTGGCTTTGCATAAAAGTCAAGGCATTTAGATTTCAATATAGGTAGAGCACACCAAACACAAAGAATATAGTCAACGAGTATATGAAGGAAATTAGAACACTACAAGTGATTTCTAAGTAATCAAATACTCATAACACTATAGATAATCATGAAAAGACAACAAAAGAAACTCATACGTTGAAGTCTATATGATTCTTGAGAAGCATAAGCCAGTACTATATTACCAGAAAAACAGAGTCTTTACATAGGCCAAATATCAAAGCTTTTTCACATAAATTTCCAACCCTTATTAAATTTCTCTTTCTCCTATATATAGAGCTCTTCTATCTGACTGAGATTCCTCCTCAAGCATGAGGGGAACTCGAAATCTACTTCTAATGACACCTATTCAACTTTTAACTGCCAATTAAATGTAATAAACTACAACTAGACTTTCTAGAAATCTAAATCAAATAGGAGTCCAACTCCATATTATGCTAATAATAGCCTTAATTACAATCATTCTCGTTCTTTGACATGTGGTCCCTTTTTAGTTTGGTTGTGGTGGATGTTCAAAGCTCCATACTAGTCTTCAATGTCACATCTTCTCCATTTCCCCTGAAACATAGGAAACTACCGCTGTTTATCGGCCTTTGTTTTGCCTCAAAAATGTTCGAATCCAAAGAACCATGCCCTTCATTTTTGATTATCCAAAATATATATCAGATTGCCACATCCTTGTTGTGCTGTCAACCTCTTTCATGTGTGAAGGCAAAAGCTTTTCCAAGCTGTCTGACATATCTTGGACTGTAGTAAATGTGCTCACTTTATGACAAAAAGTTTAGAGTTGGATTCGAATACATGTTTCCTCCACCTGTCTTGACCTTGTTGAAAGTTGATAGCTTTAGATGATCCCTTGAAGATACTCCCTTTTCAAAATTTCCGCTTGTATTTCAAAATCTTTTGACTGAGATTAGATTTTGTAGCTTCAGCAGTTTCGTAGCACGCTACGAAACTGCTGAGTGTTAGTCATCATCTTCAGCAGTTTCGTAGCACGCTACGAAACTGCTATGTTATTCCAAAAAACACAGTTTTCTCAGACTAGCTCAACCAAAATTTTGTTGTTTTGAGCCTTTTTCTATTTAAACATTCTTTCAATTGCTCCAAGGCCTTTCAAAACTGAATGGAAATGTATGATTCTTCAAGAAATATTATACCAAGCAAAACCATCAAAATTTGGAACATAGCCTTACTTGAGATTTCTTTAAGGAGATTCTTTCAGCTGGCTTAGCTGTATCTTTAAATCTTCAATTTGTTTCTTCATGACCTTGATCCCAGATCTGAGTTTTGCATTGACCTTTCTGATAAATTGAGCTTCCTTTATTGCAGGAACAGTCTAGCTACGGAATTGAACACTAAAATCAACCACCTCGGGAATTTGAAATGTTTGGTCCTCCCACCGAGCTTGCATTTGGTTAAAATAAGCCTCTTTAATTGCAAATTTCCTGGCAGCTTTCTTCAGTCTAGCAATTTCAAAGTTGACCAATTCCAATCTCTTTTTCAAGTCTTCCACACTATCTTCTTCTTGAATGGCAACTGTTTTGCCTTTATCCTTTCTTTCATGAGGTCGTGTCACCTCCCCTGTTTCATCTACTCTTGGCGATACCTCCTGTATTTGTTTAAACTTCCTCGTTATGGGTCTCCTGGGCTTAAATACAAATTGATCAACCTGATCATCAAACTTTAGTTTCTTTGAGGCTTTGACTCTCTTAGCCTTGTCTTTTCCTGACTCTATCAAATCTGCTTGCACTAATGGAGACTCTTCAATCTCAATGGCTTGCAATAAGTCATTTAAGTCTCCCTTTGAAACAGGGGTTTCTTCAATAGTCACTGACTTACCCTTTTCCTTAGCTACCTGGCTCCTAGTCCTTCTTCTTTAAACTCCTTCACCTGTGCTTGATTCATGTGCACTTTCTTTGACCTGAGTTTTCTCTTTAAGAGACTGCTAGGGTGTATCCTGAATAGTCAGTGGCTTGGTGGATTCTCTTACTTGTTTCCTTGCCTTCAACTTTGAAAACCTCTTGGATCTTGTTTCTGTCTGATGACCAGTTGTTGTTGGAAGATCTTTTGCAGCTTGAGGGATGAGACCGGTCTCGTTCTTTAAACCAGACATGAATATGAATGTGTGCTAGTCCCTACCTACCCTTTGGAGTTCATGCAGAACTATCAACTTAACCAAGCCACGGTGGAACAATGAAGTCTCACAAGCTTCTTTCTTTAGTTGCACTTTATCACACATTTTACTTAAGCTATGGAATAAGTAAAAAGGTAGATCAATAGATGCCTTTCCTGTGAAATGCAACAAAAGTTTAAAATGGTATGAATACACCTTATTATATCTCCCTTCACAGGTAAGGTACTTCTGTATACAAGTAAGCAGATTGGCATATGACTCTTTGACATAACTTCTAGGAACAAACTTGTTTAAATCTGAGTTAATGAATTCCTGCTTTAGAAACTCTTTGCATGGGTTCGTATCAAATTTGAAATTCTTAAACCAACTTTCTTGGCCCCTTGGAATCTTCATAACTGTAGATATCATGTCTGGTGAGACTTGCAATTCCAGCATACCAACCTTTGAGTTTAGTCCTGTGAAATTCAGGGCAAATTCCTTGGTAACTTGTGCATGACCTCCCTGGAGTTTCTTGCAAAAATTCCAACATCTGGCTTGTTTGAATGCATTCTCGACTTCTCTGTTCTTCAAGGTTATGTCTAAACCTTCAGGCTCGTTTCTCAAACATTTGCCTGATCTGTGGTCTTTTCTTTCTGCCGATCCCTCCATGAAGGTTCAGTGTAATGGAGGTTGGAAATGATAGCACTGCTCAAACTCCAATCTCTGCCTTGCTTGAATGACTGCCTCGCTTGATAACAATGTTTTCAAATTGAAATCTTGCAGACTTGTTTCTCATGCAAATAATACAATCATCATTAAGACTGTGCATACCTGACTTTTCTTGGAACTTGCAATCCATGTGTATCAATGTACCTAGTGGCTGTAATGATGGAGATAAGCGGTTGGTCATGATATGTGGAGTGCATAAACTGACAATGAATGACACAAATATAACTTAACTTGACAGATTTGACAGTTAGGAAAGATTCGCTGCGGAATGCACGAATCTTCGATTTCGTAGCGCAGTCAGTGTAAATTTTTAATTATGCGCTACGAAATCACCTAAAACATATCGCGCTGCAAAATCACCTAAAACCTGTTGCACTGCGAAAATACTTCAAAATGGTTACATGCACTACGAAATCACCTAAAGGGCTTTGTGGCACATAGTAACTTTTAAACAAAACTGACACATGGCTATGAGACCGGTGATGAATGAGAATGACCAGTGATGAATGAGAATGCATATTTGATTCAAGACTCCTAAGACTCAGACTCTAAGGCAAACAAAAATCAAACTTAGGCTAGCACCGACTTTTACCATCAAACTAATGTGAGACATTTTGGTATTAGAATTCTTAAGTGATAACAGAACCATAGAAAAGCAAACAAACAACAAGACAATAACAATTGAGAACTAGACAAGACCAACTAGTGGTCGATTCCATGCTCGAGCAGTGAAAATAACAAATTGTGCCCAAAAAACGAATAAACCAACCTCCAAAATGTGTGACAGGGCCGCACAGCAAAGAACATAGCCACCAACAGCACAGGCAAAGCCTGTAGCTCAACATTCAGTCTCAGACATAATGAAAAAGACCATTACCAGAGAACCCCTCGCAGATTTCACCTTACAGAGCAGAATTCGAAATGACAAAATGCCAAGGGTTTTGCCCGAAATGAACTAGCGGGAAACGAGGATCAAGGCAGGATAGATCAGCTGTCGCATTAAAAATCCACCACAAATGATTTCAACAACCACGAAAAATATCTATTGATTATAAGTGTGATTAAAACCCTAATCATAAACCAAGTCCGAGTTAACAATCAACGCCAGACAGTCCTTGTTTTAAGTCATACACTGGAGTGTGGGCTGGGTCCCATCATAGTGGTATCAAAGCGAGGTTTTAAAGTTAGTTTTAGAAATGGAGGTAGGAAGGTGAGGTCGTGGCAGAGGTGTTCGAAGGATTGTAGAGGAAGGACTGAGAGAGGAGATTAGGATTCTTACTACCTGTTTGGAGGCAGTTGAGGCAGGGAGAAGAAGGGATTCAGAGATAGGCGATGATAGCGAGGAAGAAACTGTAGCAACAATAGATGGATCAGATGGAGAGGGCTCAGAAATGAGACTGTTGAGGTCGGTCTTAATGGCAAGTAGTGAACCCAAACTAGAACTCCCAAATTATGATGGCAACTTGTCCACAGAGGTTCTGCTGGACTGGATCAGTGAGTTGGATAAGTATTTTGAGTGTGAGGAGGTCAGTGAAGACCGCAGAGTTAAGTTTTCTACGAAAAAGTTGAAGGGACACGCAGCCCTGTGGTGGGATAGTGTCCAAACAAAGAGAAGGAGATTGAACAAGTTGCTGATCAAAAACTAGTCAAGGATGATGGCCAAGTTGAAAGGCAGATTTCTGCCTAAAGATTATCAGATTGCACTACACAGGCAAGTGCAAAATCTGAAACAGAAGGGGATGATAGTGAGGGAATATACTGAGGAGTTCTATTGAGTGAACTTAAGGGCCGGTTATACAAAGGATACCCCGGAAAAGATAGCTAGGTATGTAAATGGTTTAAGGCTAGAAATTTTATATGAAATTAGTATTCTTTCTCTAAAGAACATTGAAGAAGCATATCATAGTGCTATGAAAGTTGAAGAGAAAATTACTAGAAAGGAAAATCCCAGGAGAGGATGAGGAATAGGCAGAGGAAGAGGCCAGTCCTATGGTAGAGGGCGAAATGCTAGCAGTAATGAGGAAGGAAACAGTTCTAAAGCTTCCGGAACAACAAAAAAAGGGGATAGTACAAGAGGAGGTAGGCCATATCAGCGAGGTAGGGGAAATGACCGAGGTAGAGGAGCTGGTTATCAATTTTACAGGTGTCATAAGTGGGGACACAGATCATTTGAGTGTCTTGAGGCAGACCAAGATGGACAGAGGGGTGCGTATGTTGCACAACCAGAAGAAGAAGAGGCATCTCCCCAAGAAGCAGAAAATGCTCCAGAAACAGGGGAAGCCCTGGTTTTGAACAAGGTGTTATTGAAACCAGCCAAAGAAACCACCGAACAACGCAACAGAAAGCATTGTTTCAGACGGTTTGTGTTATGAAACCAGCTCAAGAAAAGATAGAAAAGAGAGATCAACGAATTAGAATTCAGCCTCTTCGAGGGGGCAACCTCCTTTACATTACATAAACGAACAATTCTTGGATGATTCAAATGAAAAGACCTCCTCTCTATATATAGGAGTCTAAGGGGT
>APFE031617207.1:91366-116788 GCA_000404065.3 Pinus taeda | reverse complement strand
TGCCAGTGCATTACAAGATATGGTTGGATTTATTTCTTCTTCATCTAGGCTTTGTTCCTGGAGTATATCTTCTTCTTTTGACCTTTCTTGCTCCTTTTCTTTTTCCTCTTCACAGTCTATGTAGAATAATTTCTTCTCAACACACTTGTGACCTTTAGTGTATTTGCTATCACAACTGTAACAAAGCCCTTTTGCTCTTTTTTCGTCCAATTGTTGTGGTGTCAACCTTATAGGTTGTGGAAGACTAGGGGCAACAACACTTCCATCTTTATAGTTGTGAGTGGTATGCTTCCTGGTTGCCATAATTTTGCTTTCCATTTTTCTTGCTAACCTGAATGCCTTCTCTAATGAATCAGGTTCCCAAAGGCGAACATCATGTTGGAAATTATCCTTTAAAGTCCCTATGAACACATCAATCCTATGTTCCTTTGGATTTTTACCCTTATGTTTAATTTTTGGAACTCCTCAATGTGCTCCATTATTGAACCCTTTTTGTTTGAGACTTATCAATTGGCTAAAAAAAGTGTTGCTTTTTGTATCCTCATAATGTGCTATCAATTCTTCCGTAAAAATTTCCCAAGTGATAAATTGTTTACAAGAGAAAAGCCATTCATACCATACAAACTGATTTGGTTCCAAATATAAAGTGCAATACGTACCTTTTGTGTGTTTTGCACATTATTGAGATCAAAAATTGCTCCATCTGTAACATCCACGTTGCGGGATCCTTGCCATCAAACTTCCTCATATCGATTTTTGGAATATGGTGGGTCTTCGATCCAACATTAGAGTCTATGGAATCATGATTAACATTTCTTTTGTTCTCATCATGAGTTCCTTTACTACCCTTTCACCCTTAGTGACCCTTTCTTGTAGCAACTTATTCATATTTATCTTCAATTCTTCCATGTTGTTTGTCTTCAAATCTGTCTTCCAATCGCCCATGTCTGTCTTCAAATCCGTCTTCCAATCGTCCATGTTTATCTTCAAATCTGTCTTCCAATCATCCATCTTAGCTTCCATGCCATTCATCTTAGCTTCCACGCCCTTTATCTTAGATTCCATGCCATTTATCTTAGCTTCTGTTAGCTTTTGTGAGGCTGACATTTTTGCACTTGGTCTTGTAATTTTGATATATCATGTAGCATTTCTTCCTCTTCTTCATGAGTCATGCTAGAGCTTTCAGGTTCCTTACTAGGTGTTTGCATTTTCTTTCCTCGAGGCATAAGTTACCGATAATAATGCTCTACTAGCCCTTTGAATTCCTTCAAAATAAATTTTCAAACCAATCTTAAGCAAAAATTTAAAAGAATCTACACACCTTTTTTTTCTTTGTAGGAGCTCGATATTGCCTCTGATGTATCTCTGTACTTTTAGAACATCCAGTTCTGAAATTTCAACCTCTGGTAGCCCTCTGTGTCCTCTTTCCAATGCCACTGGTCTGATCCAAATTGGATTCTCCAAGGAAGAGTTATGCTAAATATCCCACAGTGACTTGATTATAGACTAGTTCAGTAGAGCGAACTTGTACGATGTGCCACGAGTTACTGTTTCGATCTTTAGCTCTGAAAATATATAAAAGAAACTACAGTCTGTCCTATTTCTATATCTTCTTACAAAATTTCAATCCAATGCTCAGAGAAAAAGTTATGACGATTTTCCCCAGGTCACCTGTTTAGAATGTAATTCAGGAGTCTGCAAAAAGACCAACTTCCTCAGATCATATCTCTGCAAATATAGTGAAAAAAGCTCTGAAATGTGGACCCAAGATTTAGCGTAATGTCTTCTCAAATGGGTTTTTTTTTCAACTTCTGAAACGTCACAGAAAGAAAGTTATAGCGAAAATTCCACGATGACCTGTTTGGAGCAGCGAAACCCTAGAATCCAAAGCTCTGATACCAAATGTTATGAAACCAGCTCAAGAAAAGATAGAAAAGAGAGATCAATGCCTTAGAATTCAGCCTCTTCGAGGGGGCAACCTCCTTTACATTACATAAATGAACAATTCTTCGATGATACAAATGAAAAGACCTCCTCTCTATATATAGGAGTATGAGGGGTCATAACATAATCAGAGCCTACATAACAATAATAATGTAAGGGCACAATAATAACAATAGTGGGCTTCTATGGGGCACAATAGTAACAATATGGGCACTACATGGGTACATCAATATAATAAGGGGTATAACTCAATAGTAATGGGGTAATCACTAGTATTATAGGGATCCAACAGTTTGTAAGTCACACAGTAAGTGCTATAAGCTAATTACAGTGGTAGTACAGATAACTTGGTGGCCACAGAGATGGGGGAAAGTTGGGGTTGAAGCGGTTGAAACATCCCACCCCTTACAAAGTTTCATGGCTGCAAAAATGCCATCAGTTGTTGGTAGATGAACAATGTGAAGTGGAATTTCATATCAACAGATATAAGGATAAGGTCATTTATGACATAATGCCGAGGGATGTATGTCACATACTGCTAGGCAGGCCATGGCCATTTGACAAGAAAGTGATACATGCTGGGAAGACAAATTTTTATAAGTTCGTCAAGGGTGGGATCAAGCACACACTTGTGCCCATCAAGGAGGAAGAAACAACAGGGACAAGTGAGACGACTATTGTTAATGAGTGGAAAACAGTTTCTGAAACAAGTTGAGGACAACGAGGTGAGCTATGGTTTTGTAAGAAGAGCGAAAATAATGCTGTTGCATACAAAACTGTCAGATTTACCGACAAAAATTCAGCAGATGTTGCAGGAGTTTACGGATATAGTGGTGGATGATTTTCCCGATAAACTGCCCCCGAAAAGAAGCATAAGTCACCATATTGACTTGATACCCAAAGCAAGCTTGCTAAATAAGGCAGCATATCAGATGAGCCCCAAGGACAATGAGGAGATTAGAAAGCAAGTGCAGGAACTGCTAGACAAAGGATTGATAAGGGAGAGCTTGAGCCCTTGCGCAGTTCCAATGGTTCTCGCTCCCAAGAAAGGAGGAGAGTGGCGGATGTGCACAAAATAGAGGGCCATCAACAAGATCACCATCCAGTATAGGTTTCCACTACCACGGATGGATGACATGATGGATTGCCTAAGTGGGGTAGCATATTTTTATAAGATAGATTTAAAGAGCGGGTATCATCAGATCCGAATTTGAGAGGGGGATGAGTGGAAGACAACCTTCAAGATTAACGAGGGAATGTATGAGTGGTTGGTTATGCCATTCGGACTGAGCAATGCACCCAGTACATTTATGTGGTTAATGAATGAAATGCTGAAAGAATACATCGGAAAATTTGTGACAGTGTACTTGGATGATATATTAATTTTCAGCAGGACAAGGGAGGAGCACCTTTGACATGTGCGGAAAGTGCTGGAAAAATTGCAGCAAAATAAACTGCTGATAAATCTGAAAAAGTGTACTTTCCTACAAAAAGAGTTGATTTATTTGGGCTTCGTAATAGAAGAAAACGAGTTGAAGATGGATTTGGAAAAGATTGCAGCGATAGTCAATTTGCCATCCCCGAAAAGCTTATTTGAGGTACGTAGTTTTCATGGGCTAGCGAGTTTTTACCGGAAATTCATAAGAAATTTTAGTGAAATTTGCGCACCTATGTTGGACACCATTAAAAAGGCCAGTCAGCCTTTTTGATGGATTGAAGGAGTGGACAAGATTTTTCAGCTACTAAAGAAGAAGATCATAGAGAGACCGATCCAAAGATTGCAGGTTTTAAAAAGCTCTTTCGGGTTCGCTGTGATGCTAGTGGTATGGCTATTGGAGCTGTACTCAACTAGGAGGATAAACTTGTTGCATTTTCAGCAAGAAGTTAAATGAAACTAGGCAGAAATATTCGTCCTACGACAAGGAGTTCTATGATGTTGTCCAAACACTGAAGCATTGGAGACACTATTTGCTGGGAAATGAATTTGTGTTTTTTCAGATAATTCTGCACTGCAGTATGTGATGCAACAGCACAAGCTGAATCACAAACATGCCAAGTGGGTGGAATATTTGCAAAGTTTCACCTTTTTGTTGAAACATATCAGCGGGCAGGCCAACAAAGTGGCGGATGCATTGAGTAGGAGGACCTTACTTTTGCAGGAGAGTACTGTACAAGTGCTGGGTTTTGAGCACTTGAAAGATTTATACCAGACTGACACAGATTTTAAGGAGGCCTATGAGGCATTTCAAAATCCCTTGGTGAGAGATAACAATCCCCGGTTGGACTACAACTTACAAGAGAAACTGCTGTTTAGAGGAGGACAACTATGCATTCCTGACTGCTCGATGAGAGAGAACATTATTCGGGAGAAGCACAGTGCAGGTCTAGCTGGACATTTCGGCATAGACAAGACACTCGAGCAGCTCATCCATTTCTACTTTTGGCCAAAAATGCGAAGGGATGTATAGCAATTTGTGACCAGATGTAAAGTGTGCTAGTTAGCCGAAGGGTCACAGTCAGAACATGGGACTGTATACACCATTACCTGTTCCAAGCAGACCGTGGGACTTATTTAGCTTGGACTTCATTTTGGGTCTACCAAGGATACAACGGGGTTATGACTTGGTAATGGTAGTAGTGGACAAATTCTTGAAGATGGCGCATTTTATCCCTTGCAGAAAAACCAGTGATACCACTGACGTGGCCCACTTGTTCTTTATAGAGATTATCAGCCTACATGGTTTGCCTAAGTCTATTCTTTCTGACGGGGATGTGAAGTTCACAGGGCACTTTTGGCGCACCTTATGGAAGAAGATGGACACACAGTTGAGTTACAGTTCTACTTATCACCCGCAAACTGACAAACAAATAGAGGTGGTCAACAAAAGTTTGGGAAACCTACTACGAAGTTTGATTGGTGAGAATTTGCGGATGTGGGATCAAGTGCTTACCCAGGCAGAGTTCGCTTATAATGACTCGCCCAATCATAGCATGGGTTGCAGTCCTTTTCATATCTTGTACGGCATGCATCCTCGCGGAGTGTATGAGTTGCAAGATCTCAAACAACAAGAAAGGCGAAGCACAGATGGAGAATATTTCGCTAACGCGATGAGAGATTTGCATGAGCAGGTGAAAATTAAATTGTATGATAGCAGCTAAAAGTATAAACAACAAGCAGATTTGAAAAGAAGGGAAGTACAGTTCAATGTGGGAGATGAAGTCCTCTCACATTTGTGCAAGGAACGCTTCCTTAGAGGTGCATACAATAAGCTGAAGTATAAGAAGATAGGTCCCTGCAAAGTCCTCCGGAAATTTTCAGCGAATGCCTATGAGATACAACTGCCACCAGGGATAAGCATTTCACCCATCTTTAATGTGGTAGACCTGTTTCCTTACACTGCTGACCTAGAAGAAGAAGACGGAACCACATGGCCTACACGGAATACCCAGGATGGAGGAGAAACTTGGATGAGACAAATGCCTTACGTTCAACCTCCTGAGATCGAGAAAGTCCTCGACACTTTGGTGGCCAAACGAACTCGACGAAAGGAATATCTGCAGTACTTGGTCTAGTGGAAGAACCTTCCTATTGAGGACAGTTTGTGGCTTGATGCCAGGCAAATTGAGCAGGCGGGTTCTTCAGTCAAGAAGCTCATGGACCAGAGTCATGATTTCTTTTTTGCCCTAGGAGCCTGATACAGGAGCATCCAGCTAGGGCACCATGATCGGGTGCTGGTCTCTGCCAAGGTGGAGAGTTATATTAGCATATTGGTTTCTTTATGTTCAGTTTGTCAAAGTAGGGTGTAGGACTCTGTTTTTCTTTTTAATCTTAGTATTAGTTAAGGATAGTTTGGTCGGTTAGGGTCATTAATTTGTTTATCTTTAATCAACCATAGGTTAATAATTGTTCTATAATTTTAAAGGAAAAAGACAAATATGTCCAATTTAAAATCTTGCTGTATAGGCAGAACCGAATACATGAATAGTTATGTAACTATAAGGCTTACAACTGAAAAAGTAACTACACAGTTCAAGTAACTGTAGATAGAGGACATAAATGTAACATTGAAAATCATTGACAAGGTTCAACAATTTGCATACAATAATAAAAAGACAGAGAACAAGTTTATTATCCATTCATTTGTAACAATTTCTTCATACTGTGTATCTATATTTCTCAATCATTAAAAATTCAGAAATGACACACAAAGTGCAGGCATATAACTTTACGTTTTTCCTTTCTTAAGGAACAGAGTACTGGCAGGTCGAACACATACAAGTTTTCAAGACGAGAATGGACAAATAGTGAACAAGCCCGTGGTCGGAAGAAATCAACACATCATAACCAAATGAACAAGAAAACAAGAACTTGAACATCGATTGGACAAACCCCAAACATAGATCCTAGTTGAGGGTTTGACATCGCAAAACCCTCGTGTCCAACTATAAGGATCAACGAAAATGAATTACAGAACTAGAATCGTAACAGAGGTGAGCCCAGGTCGTATAATGACACAAGTAAGATCCAAACAAACGAACACTGAGGCGCGACCAATAGAAATTACAAACCCTAGTTACAACCCTACAAGACTATGGCGACAGAGCCTACCAGAAAGGAACCAGAGGGTTTGAGAACTGAAGAGTTGAAGCCATCCATGTCCAAGGTCGGACTTTGACCTGTGAGGCCAGAGTAGGCAACTTTCAGTCCAGTCACGCATAAAAGAAAACAAGATAAATACAGTTTGGGCAAAGAAAGAATGAGACCCTTACCTGAGGACGCGTTTGTACAAAGAAAACGCAGGCTATCGAGCCACAGAACACGGAAATCACCTGAGACGAAGGAGAAAAACATTCGTTAGCACTGGAACCATGCAAAAGCAGTAATAAAGCATGGAAGGATAAGTTACCTCAGGAACAAGAGCTGAGTGAGGCCACCGTGCCTGTAACCTGAGCATGTGGAGACAATAATGAATAAATTTAGCAGCATAACCATAGCAAAGCAAGCAAACATCAGGACAGTAACAGTTGAGAACCAGACAAGACCAACCAGTGGTCAATTCCATGCTCGAGTAGCTAAAATAACAAATTGTGCCCAGAAAACAAATAAACCAACCTCCAGAATGCGTGATAGGGCTGCACAACAAAGAACATAGTCACCAACAACACACAAAGCCTGTAGCTCAACATTCAGTCTCAGATAGAATGAAAAATACCATTACCAGAGAAACCCTCATGGAGTTCACCTTGCATAACAGAAAGTTGAAATGACAAAATGCAAGGGTTTTGCCCGAAATGAACGAGCGAGAAACGAGGATCGAGGCAAGAAAGATCAAATGTTGCGTTAACAATCCACCATAAATGATTTCAACAACCATGAAAAATATCTGTTGATTATAAGTGTGATTAAATGCCTAATCATAAACCAAATCCGAGTTAACAATCAACACTGGATAGTCCTTGTTTTAAGTCATACATTGGAGTGTGGGCTGGTTCCCATAAAAAACAATGAAAATAAAGCAACCCTATAGGATACATAAATTATAAAACTCACGAAAGATTGTATGAAAATCGTTCCACAAAGAGATTCCACCAAAAGGAAGCTTTTTGTACCCTTTTTTGGGCATCACCTTCCAATGACATCAACAACAACTTCATGAGTACATCCTCATGGTGAACCCCCATCTTGGGAATGAAATCATGGAATTTGATAAGATGTTGTGTTGGATCACCATCTTCACTTTCTCAAAAGCAAGGCAGGTAGGTATCCCATACCTCTGTGTAAAATTCACGTGGAAAACTTGTAATCTCAAAAAAATTTAACGTAACAAGGTGTAAGGAAGTCCATGAAAAATCCATTGAAACTAAAATTAACAATAAACTAAGGAGTTGTCAAGTAAATAGATAAAAAAGAAACTTAAACTTGAAACCCTTAAGGTGCACACTGATTTGACCCTATTCACCAACAAGTAGAACTTTACCATTCACCCTAGACAACGACTTTAGAATAATGTTGGTTCTCGAATCATAATGATGATAGAGAGCAATCTAAGAACACACGATGAGGGTTTAAATCCCTCTAGCTTCATACTAAAAGGGTGTGTATCCCTTTGCCTCAAGGGGTATTCCATGTATTAAGTTATAAATTCTATTCTAATAGGAAAATATATATGACCATATTATATATATCGTAAAAGGAGTGTAAAATGTGAAGCTCTAGGTTGGAGAGACTTACATACAATATGTATTCAATTATGTCAAATTTAAACCTTGATTATGCAATAAGAAAATAATATTCCATAAAACTTAAAATGAAAGAAATGACACAATCAAAGATGAAAATAAAAAATATTAAAGGCTAGTTATGCTTATATCACTTTTTATTGGTAACTTATCATAGTGCAAAATGAGATATAGTATAATATCATGTATTGTCACTCCTCATTCACACTGCAAGAGACGAGTGTTAAGAATAAGATTATCCACTAAGAGTATGTATATTAAAAGATAAACCAATCTTCTATTGGCTGCAACAAAACAACCTTGATCAAGTCAATGCTTATCTTGTTAACATGTATCAAGATGCAAGCATAGAAAATAATTGAAAATTTAATAATAATAATAATAAAAAGGAAAACATAAAATTGATGTAGTTGGTATTTTCATGAACTATTGTAATAGAACCAACAATGTCATGCATTTTGAGTTCACATAAACAACAAATCAGGTAAATACTTCAACTTTTATTCATATTGTGTCATTATTTAATGCCCCCCCTTCTTGTGGAGACGACTCCCCTTTTTATGGAGAACTAGTTATATTTATAATTATTAATCTTTTTTTGTGATATGTGTCTTTGTAATATCTAGTTATTAATTTTACTTATTAAAATGTTACATATATAATATTAGTAATATTGAAATAAGTAAACGAGCCTAGATCCATCTTAACTCCTGATCTACCAAGTGTCAAGAGGGATCAAATCTCTTTTCACTCTAAAAGAGGTTTTCATATCAAGATATTTGATCCCTCTCAGCACTTGGTAGATCCAGAGTTAAGATGGATCTAGGTTGGTTTAGTTTCCCCCTTTAAATAGGCGACATTCCACATGAACACCATTGGTTCTCAATTTAATGAGGCAATACCATGGACCATTTGTATTTTCTTTTTATAGGGTTATTTTTATTTCGTTATGTTTATTTTTTATTTTATTTTAGCAAAGTTAAAATGTTTACATTACTTCAATCCTTTTAATTTAATTTAATTTCTATTTCTTTGTAATTTGACTTAGTCAAAATTCTAAACATTACATTGCAACATCTATACTATATTAGGTTGGAGAGTGCCTCTCGACTCAACAAAAATAATATGCACATATATTTCTTTAGAAACGTGACGTTATTTAAATATCATTGCATACCTTAATGTATTTTTAATTTAATTTTTTTATGGTCGAAATTTACTGATTATTTCTTTCATATGATTCAGGGATCAACTATAAAAAAATTAGGAAGTTGGGTAAGACTAATAGCGGGGGGATGAAAGTTAGCAAAGGGGATAGTTTTTCATAGATAGTCCAACTCTGGGAAGAGACGAATTTAGCAAGAACATAGTGTACAATCGTGTTGGGCACATCTTGATAATCAAATTTATATGCTATATATTACCCCTATGCATGAGGTTTTATCCATGAAATGAGAATAGTAGCATTTTAAAATGAAGAAGAGAATAAAGCAAGGCAATAGAAGAAAATAGAAAATAAAGGTAGCAACAATAGTGAAATAATGATGGAAGGGGAGGATCTTACAATTGTTTGTAGCATATGCTAATGCTCCAATTCCAAGAGGGTAATCATCACTAACTTCGTCACCAACGTGTCAAATGTTTGCATAGGACCCATGGCTCTAAAAACTAGTGCAATAGATATAGCTGTAACACATGTATGAAGGGAATATAATTAAGAATATATAAGATAAAGAGAAGTGAACAATTAGGATGTCAAATATGCATGAAAAGCATAGAATATTGAGATATTAAACAAACAAATCAAATCACTTTGAAAGAAAAATAGAAACTAACTATAAAATGAGAAGTAAAAAAATATAATAAACATGCAAGCGAAATATCAACTACAATATGAAATTTCATATGGGTAAGTCTAATTGTTATGCATGTAATATAACACTAAACTATGAATGTTGAAATGGAATAGAAAATGTTGTAGGATAAAAGAATGATGCATGCACTTACATAAGTGCAAGTGATGCAATTTAAGACCTTTTACCAAGCATACCATATAAGAGAGGAGAGCCTACTTGGGAATTCTATCAAGTTAGATGTGAATAATGCAAAGGAAAGTAAACAAAGAAAATGAAATACAAAAATAAAGAAGGTAAGAGTTAGAAAATGCATGTGTACTTACCTAGGTATGGTAGTTGATGACATGAGAGTCAACTAATGTTTGCAAATGATGTGAGAATGGAAACATTGATGTTAAAGTGATTCATTTTCCTGCAAAACAAAGTTTGTGGTTTTCCTAAAGTGGTGAAGGGATGGAAATATCAACTCTTAGGGAAGGACAAGAAGGGAAAAATTTAGGAGAGAAGATGTAGTATAGAGGCAATAATACTTGGGAAAATTTATTGAAGGCAAGAGTTAAGGAATGGAAATTATGGTGAGATGGAATTAGAAATGGCTTTAGGAGATAATGATATCCAATAGGCAATGAGGGTATCAAAGGGAAAATAATGGTAAGCTAACATTAACAAAGGCCTCAAGGGACAACCGTGAAATGGCTCTATCAAAGGTGACCATGATGGTGAGGTGACACTAATAAGGGTGTGAGGTGAAAATGTAATCAATATAAAATACATAAATAAACATTAAAATAATATTATTAGTTAAATAATTTAAAGGACGCAACCCTTCACCTTCATGACCAATCAATGAGTATAAGTATATCATCTTAAAGATAATTGCATCTATATCATCTTATTCAATCATATTTAAATTATTTTTATCTTATATAGATTTCCTATTATTGTTCTAATTATTTTGGATATTTAGAGTATGAGCCATATTAGTTCATTCCAGCTTAATTAGGAATGGAGTTGATGAAATGGGAGTCAACTAAGGCATATAAAGGATGCGAGGATGGTAAAATTGATGCCAAAGTGGGTTATTTACCTACAAAATAAAATGGTTAGTGGTTTTGTTAGAGTGGGGAAGGTATGGTGACATTGACTCTTAGTGAAGGATAGGAAAGGATAAGGCAAGTAAAGAATTAGGAGGCAATAATGCTATGGAATATCTAGTGAAGGTAGAAGACAAGAGATGGAAATGATGGTGAGGTGCCACTAATGAAGGTGATAGATAATAATTCTATCCCACATGCAACAAAGACATAAGAGGAGACAAAAATGGTAAGTTGTCATCAATGAAGGCATGAGTGACCAAAATTATAAGAGCACCCTAAAAGGTGTTGGCAATAGTGAGGTGACATCAGTGAAATAACATGGAGATACCATTAGAAAGGCACCAAAAATGATGAGGTTTCATGAACAAGGTGTGCGATAGAAACACTAGGAAAGAATCATTAAAAAAATGAAGACATAACATTGACACAAGAGTTAAAAAATTGCATAAGGAGGAATGCTAATGAAGCACCATAAGAAAGAAGAGAAAATAAGTGAGAGGAATAAAATTTTGAAGAAATGAAAGTGATTATGTAGTTTCAAAATATAGAATATGAGAAACAAAGTCAAAATCTCATGGAGATTAGTAATTTTATGCACTAAACACCCAATTAACATAAAATATAAAGAGAAGTGACTCCACATGTTGAGAATGAGAAACAAGAATGAATTAAAAGCCTCTTTGAGGCACCTTTGAGTGGGTGACCTCCTTTTATAATATAAAAAATGCATAAGATGATATGATCTCTAAAACTATGTTCTTGGTATATATCGTAGATAAAGGGTTCCTCTTCCTTTAATTGATTTCTTGAGGGGTCAATCTCCAAGTTGGCTTATATCTAAACTATGGCTTCTACCTCTATATGGAGGCAAGGGTGGGAATCTACTTCCAATCTAGACACCCTAAAGATCTATATGGAGTCGTGGAACAACTACTTGTGGGCATTACATCATAGACATGTTAGAATTACTGGAAAGGAGAATAAATTAGTGAGGAATGCATCTCTAGTTGGTATATATACTCCAAATGTGGGATATGTTTTCATTAACTCTGAACATTATCCTGTTGTTCCATGGTGGTGGTGGAAAACTGCTTGGAAATCTTAATGTCCGTCCAAAGTGAAAATCATAATGTGGTGCATCATAAATAATAAATTCTTGACCTTGGACGTCTATGAAAGGATTTACTCATGGCTTTAGATGGTGTGTCCTCTATCAAGCTGAAGATGAATAAGATATATCATATCTTTTTATCTTGTCCCTTTGGTCAACAAATTTGGTCTCACTATAGATCTATTAAGGATCATATTAGTCCATGGTCTAGTCATTCTATTGAATATTCTTGGAAAAAATGGTTTTCCTTTCCATCTTCTCACATTTTCAAAGCCCCGCCTCTGATTATTTGATGGGGGATATGGATTTCCCGCAATCAATCCATATTTAGAGATGAGGCCTCCTCTCCAAGGTTTATCGTGACTGAGGTAATGATTATTCTTAGTCATGACCCTTAGGAAAAATATGTTCGTAGAGTGAGGGATATTGAAGTTAAACATCTAGATCAGTTGTTTCCATGGTCTTTCCTTGATGGGTCTTCGATCAATTCATGGGAAAGAGGAGTGGTGGTTTTATTTTGCACATTTCTGACACTCTCCTTTCATGTTTCCATGGGATTTGATTTGGGATCGAACAACTCAACAAAAGGTTATTGTCTTATAGAAATATTATTTCTTTTGCTATAGAGAAAGGGGTTTCAAATATTCAATTGTTTGGTGACTCTATGTTGGTGGTCAATTGGTTGGACAATGCACGGTCTTACAAAAATATTTTCCTATCTTCTATTCTGGATTATGTTATTCAACTCAAAAATGATTTTAACTCTTTTTCTTGTCATCACATATGCAAGGAGTGGAATCATGAGGCAAATCAATTATCCAAATTGGCCTTAGATCTAGATCAAGGGCTTTGGAAAATACTTGAGGTTCGTTGAGATTCCAGTTTCTCATTTTTTTGCTATCTTTCTATGGAATCTAATTCCCATCTTCCTGGGGTGCTCATATTATAATTTTGATATGTCTTTTTTGTTTCATTAGTTATTAATATCGAGCTTAGTTCAATGCTCCTTTTGACTCTTTTCTGAGAGGTTTTATGTATTAAGTATGAATCTGGACATGGTTTTATTTGGTCTTCTCTATGGACCTTGTTTATGTGGACCATTGGCATTTTCAAAACCATCATAGACAATTGACTATATATTGTATCAAACATGTATTTTGCTTAGTTTTTGCATACACACATGGTGTTTTTACAAAATGTATTTTCTATTTTAATCTTATTACATTTATTATCCTATAATACCATAGTTAAAGGGTATAATTATAATGAATATGTCTAGTTGACTATTAAAGGGCCTAGTCAACTAATAAGGACAACATTAATATAATGATAGAAATGTAATTACTCAATATCCAAGGATTAGCATGCCCCTTCCTTTAAACTAGTGTTTCCCTCAACACTTTATTAGTTGGAAGTCTCTACATGAATAACTCATCTTCCCATGTCACCTCTTCTACTACCAGGTTCTTCCACCTAATGATGTACTTGATAATTTCTTAATTTCATAGTTGTTTGATTCATATTTCAAGGATTTATTATGATTTTCCCTTCTTCATTAATATCTATTAAATTAGTATGCACTAGGACATTGTTGTCAATTAGATTTGTTAAGAAAGAAATATGGTAGACATGATGTACATATGAAGACAAAGGAAACTCTAATTTGTAATATACAGTTACAATCCTTTACAACACCTTATAGGGACCAAATTGTTGTTAAAAATAAAATCACAGAGAAATAAATTAAAAATGAATGAGGAAATAAAACGTAGAATGAAACAATACAAATGAGACACCAATATACATGGTTCACTAGACTCGGGCTACATCCACGAAGAAATATCTAGTCCCTTTGTTTATCCCATTCAACAAAATGAAGGGATTACAACTTGCAACACATCCATCGCAACCTCCTCTCCTCTCTCTCTCAGTTTACTCTCTCTCAATGACACTGATATCTCAAATAATACAAAGCTGCAATATAAGTCCCTCATAAAACCAAGGTTTCCTTCTAGGGAAAAATACCTTAGCATAACATTTACCATCTCTGAACTAATGAAGAATGGATTCATTAGGAGAATCTTGAGGTTTAAGATGGGTCTCGTAAGGAAAATAATAAAATCAAAGTTTTGAATTTTTAAAGAAAAAGAAAGAAAATTATTTTTTCTTATTGCATTTTTGGCTTATCTCCTAATAGGTATACTCAAATGTCAAGTGTCAACACACATTGGATCCAACAAGTTCCCACTTTGCATTGAGTAAACACACATCAATTGTTCTGAAAGTACAATTAAAAAATGTGTAAACACGTATTTTTATTGTATTTTCAAAATTTTCAGTGTGAGTATACTAAAAAATATGTAAAGTGGGTACTCATTGGATTTGGAATTTAATTCTATATCCAATAGGTGTTGACACTTGAAATTTGGTAAACCTACAAGGAGATAAGCCAAAAATACAATAAATAAAAAGTAGTTTTTTGTTTTTGTTTTGTTTTGTTTTGTTTTGTTTTTTTTTTTTTTCCCTCCAAAAATATTTACCCCTTGTGATGACGTCATCATCTATAATCTTATGGTTCTGTTGTAGTGAAAACTCAACCCCTCCCCCACATTTTTGACTTATTTATTTCAAATAAAGGGGACCCTTTCCACAATTTTTTGGCTAAATCTCCTTTTTAATATTTTCTTTTGGTTAAGTGTTTTACAATTTTGCAATTTTTTTTTTGTTTTTGTCGGATTTCTATTCTAATTACTTTATTGAGTTCAATTTTTCACTAGTTTTCCATTGGTACTTGTTTCAGCTCATTTGGTTATACAGTTTGTAAATGGTGCTCATCTAAAATTTAATAAGTTTTACTTCCCGGGCTAAAAAATGTACAAAACGTATATTATTTTAATTTTTATAAATAAATTAGTAATTGATTGTAATTATTAATTCTTAATTAATTTTTAACAATTATTTCATTTTGTGCTAATGGTCCTAAAAGATCGTTGCAGCCAAATTGTAGAACAATTAAAATTATGCATTTTCGGAATCTCGATAATTTATTCCAATGCCCAATTTTAAAAGAAATTATGAGATCTGAAATCTCAAAATTACAAAGTGGTTGTAGTTCATTTTGTTGGATTTTTAATTATCTAGTGGCTGTAGTTTATAATGAATGAGTCTCACTCCAAGTGGGCCTCACTTCACCTCACCTCCTCTCTTACTCCTAAATAAAAGTCTCGATATAAAAAACCTTCGATAAAAAGTCCCGATATAAAGCAAAAGCTCTGATATATAAAAACTTCTGATATCCCATACCTTCTCGTCACATATCGAAACTTTGGGAATTTTTTTCATAAATTCTTATCCTCTATCCCTCCCACTTCTCCAATATCCAATATAAAAAGCCCCGATGTCCCTTATACCTCCCTCTTTCACTCCTTATTGCTCCACATGCCTTTATAATAAGCTCTCCTCTCCACTTCGTAAAAGTCTTCACCTCTCTTCATTAAAGCCCCTCCTATATTTATTTCGATCCATTTTTCATAGGATCAAAAAGCCACGTGTTTAATTTTTTGGTTTTTTATTTATAATTATATTATATTTTAATTATAATTTTAAATATAATTTTAATTCATTTTAAATTTTTAATTAAATTTATTTTAATTTTATTGTATATAATTAGTTTGTAATTGACTTATTTAGTTTTGTAATTTTAATTAATTTTTTGTTGTTGTTGTTGTTGTTGTTTTTTGTAAAGCTTGGTAGTACTCTTTGATTTTCATGTTTTACATGTTCATATATTCAACCTCACTGTAAAGGGAGGGTAGCCCAAAATTTGAACCAGGACTTCTCGTTCAGTGAGACTTCATTTCCACGACCACTACCACTTGAGCTAACCCATGCAAACTAAATAAAATATTTATTAATTAAGTAATAACTGTTAATTTATTTTAGGTTTAAATTTTAATTAAATTGTCTTATTTTTGGCCTAGGTAGCAATTTTTTTTCAGAATTCTCGCAATTTTGACTCTTCAATTTTGGGAGCTCATAAGTCGAGTTTTACTTGGACAAATGAGGTCCAGATGGCTCGTTAGATAGATAAAATCATGAGGAATATTTCTAAAGTGGTTGCATGACCAGATTCAATCATTAAATGAATCTAAAATTTAGCAAAAAATCAAGCTCTGAATTTGTAACCAAAACTAATTTTCTGAGTTTAATTTTTGTATTTTTCATTGGCTCAAAGATTTTGTTGATTTGTAGATCCATTCGTTTATGTTCTATTTGAACAATAAGATTTTTACAAGGATAAATGGAAAAATCAGATTTCCTTTTATTTAATTATTTAATTGAGTTTTGATTGGAAATATTTTGTTTCCAAATTTAGTACTTTTTTTTAATTTACATTTTAATTTAATTTTGATTTGTTTTTGGCAGGACAAAATTTGAGGAGATGAGGAAGAGAAGATTGGAATCAATGAAATTTCTCCAGCAAGGGAAGAAAAATATTTTTGACCAATGAAAAATGTTGGAGCATATTTGTTCTTCAACAACTCTACTATTTGAAATTCATTTTTGTAATTATAAATAGTGTTTGTAGAATGGAGAAATGGGGCTTCTCTCTTTTGCAAATTTGTAATTCTTGAAGTACCATTGTAAGGGATTTTCAAGTTGTGGAAGTAGGAGGAGAAAACTCGGATCTTAGGTAATTTGGATTTGTCTTTTTCAATTCTAGACTTTGTATTGGGAGCAGAGCTTGCACTATTGCAGCTTTTTTTTTTAGCAACAACGTTTATGATTTCAGAAACAATGTTGGAGATCAATTCAAGGAATAGAGTAAGAGACCAGGTTTTAATCAGTTTGCATTTTTAATACTAATATTTTTTAATGAAATTTTCATCTTTTTAATGACAAATTTGTGTAAAATTATCTTTCATGTTGAACACTATTGTTTAATGTGAAGATGAAGGTCTTTTTGAATTAGCTATCTAGTTCATTAACTTCATAGGTTTGTTGTTAATTTCCTCTTTTACTCTTATACTCAAATCATGTTTCTGAGTAACTATTTACTCAAAAATCAGATATATAAATTAGATTTAATTATCATCAACATTACAAGAACTATTTCCAAATGTTTTTGGTTGATCATTCACGTTAATTGATCTCTAATTAGAGCATGTTTGGTTAATCATAATATCAGCTACTAGAACTATTTCGTTAGCCATATATTCATCTAAACCCAGGCATATTAAAATCTCAATCATTTAATTGATTTTCTCTCAGTTGGGTTAGATCTACATCTTCCTAATCGATAGGTTTAAGATTTTTTTCCTTTTGCTTGCATTCTAAAATCAGTTTTCATTTAGATTAACATTATATTTCTAGAATTCCTCTTATCAAAGAGGAAAACTTTAGCTGTGGCTTGGCTAAGCCTTAGATCAACTTAAGGATCACTTTCTTACTTGAGCTTAGCAAGAGGGCTGATCCAATGGCTCTTCTCTACTGGTAAGAAAAGACATACTTTAAGCTAGTAGAGATAGAGAGAAGGTAACTAGACCTAGTTTAACCAGTTGGAACCACCATTCCAAACGGAAAAGTAGATACTTTAAGTTCCTGACATGGTGGTCTTTTGTATAATGTTGAGGTAAACATTTCAAGCCTACAACATTTTTGGCGCTAGAAGGAGGGCCTGATGACTTGATGTATTTTGGAGTTTTTTTAAAGCTTTTATTTTAATCATAATGGCTCCTCTCAAAATTCCCATTTGGAGTTGTATCTCTGGACGCGCATCTGCCAATACTCCACCAGAAATAATAAGACACTTGTCAAAGATAAAATATAATGGTAAGAGGAATGCTTCTGTATTTGATCATGCCTTACAATTTATTAAAAAAATTTCAAATTCTACTTTTCATGATATTGATGAAGGTATTCTATGTAGGATTTTTACTTTTACATTCTCAGAAAAATCCAGAAGTTGGTGTCAATCTCTTCTAGTTGCCTCTATTCACAATTGGGATCAATTTATCACAATGTTCCTTTATCAATTTGACGTGTATGATTATGACCAAGTATGTGATGAATTTGAAGATTTACAAATGTTTGAAAATGAATCTTTCATGGATTTTACCGTTAGATTTCAATTAAGTTGTTTAAGATTCAAAATTGAAGATAAACCTTCAGAAATTGAATTGATGGATTGGTTTGAATATATTAGTTCTTTTCCTTTCGTTCCCATTTCATATGAAACAATTACAAGCTTTAATCAATATTCTTCAAATTTATTAACATAATTGAAAATTCCAATATGGAGGTGCATATCAATCATGATGAAATTGCCTCTACCATGTATGATCAATTCCTTCATTTAGTTCTTCCTATAGCATTAATGACGATCATGATAGACTCTCACATATCAGTAAATCTCTATCACAAAGCTTGAAAAAACTTGCTAATCAACTACAAGAAGATACTTGTAATAATCTTGAAGAATCACCTACCATGAAATTTGAAAATCACTATGAATTAAATTTAGAAAATTAGATTATAGATCAACAAGTACAAGCATAAATTGAAGTTTTCAATAATATGCAATCTGCTGTAGAAATTTATGAAATTGATTATGTTGATCAAATGTCAAATTTAGGGTAGCCAAACAATAGTCTTCAAGAAAGCATTAGTAGACAGATGATTGGTCATGAATCTGAAATTTATAATGAAGAAAATGCACAAGAGTCCTTAAATATAGATATTTTTAATTCATTTCTTTAGACTCACATTTCTCTCTTTATCCTAATATTTTTGCTGATTGTGATTTATCTCCTTTTTGCATTAATGCTGTTCAAAAAAATAGAGAAATTGATATAAATAAATTTCCAATTAGTTTTTATCAAGATAGAGAATCATTCATTGATCATTCTTCTGACATTGATGAAAATGTTCTTATTATTCCTTCTTGTTTTGATGCATCATTTTTGAATGAAAGAAATTCTAGAGAATGTTAAGAAGTCATTTACAATAATTACTCTAACATTGAGGATGTTGATTTATCTTCTTATACATTAAATCCTGATGATCAAAGTCAAATCACATGTGAAAATGAAATAAACTATAATTTAGAAATAATCCCAATAAATTCTCATTTTCAAACAACTAATCATTTTCATGATTTTAGTGTTCAAGAATCCAACCCAATCTATGATTCTTCTTTCATTCCTATTCATAGTCTTGATCCTCCCCCTAATTCACAATCTGGTGTTGGTGATCATGTTAGAAAATTATATATTATAGAGCAATGGAACACATAAAATATTGTAGAAATATAAACACAGAAAACACATAAAACAAGAGAGACACAGACATACGCGGTTCACCTAATTTGAGCTACATCCATAGAGAAACAACTAGCCCTTCCTTTTATATTATCCATCAAATTGAAGAGATACAACCTACAACAGATCCGCTGTAATTCCTTCTTCGCTCTCACAATCTCCACTCTCTTTCTTGCTTAGAATACAAATCTACATAGACACAATACAATTCCCTCATATATAGTGAGGGGTTGCCTTCTAGGGCATAAAACCCTAAATTAAACACAACTTCTATCGTTAGATCTATACCTAATGAACGTCTCAGATTGACTACGAAATTACAACATTTTACAAGGCAATTTTACATCTATTTTTAGCTTCGGGGAGCTACCATCGATCCCGCACCAAGGAGGGCTCCCAAGGTTGTAGCTGCCCCCCTGGACCCCCCTTGCAGCATAAATATTACGGGCAGTGTTGCTGCCACATTATGAACTGGGGTCCAATGCGGTGATACCTCTGAATAAAGAAGATAATTAGGCTCCACACCCAACAGATCATTATAATTCCATTATTCTGGTCAATTATTATGAGAAGGAAATTGTTTCAAGTCAATCTCAATCATCTTGTAACACTAGTTGTAACAATAATGTAAACTGTGATTTGATTTCGTTATTGTTCCTTCACTTATTTTGTTTAATTTCAGATTTGTTTTATTATTTCATTTTTCAGTTTTTAGATATCTTATGCTGCCATATTGAGTATTTCAGTATTGAACACTCAATTGATGCATTACTTGAATGGGAAAATGACGTTTCAAATTATAATCATGAACATCAAGAGCTATTACTCTTCCAATTTCAATTCATGCTCATCTCTTATCACTTGTTCCTTTCCTCTTTAAAGAAGTGCCAACAAGAGAGTATATTTTCGCAGTATGACCAATGATCTAATTCAATTAATGATCTTTCATTGAATCTATCAGATTTTCATCCATATTTCATTGACACATTTGAAAGACATTTGGAAAGTTTTCCTAAACTGAAAATCGTTAATAATTTAACATATGTACATAAGACTGAACAATTCATGTAGACCATTGTATCTAAAATTGCATTTCCACAATATGGCTTGCTATCCTCTCTTTTGAACCTCTTCCAATCATTAAATGAAATCCATCCAGATTTCCATGATCTAATTGAAATTCAGCTGGAAAGGACATTTAAAGAGAAAGTGATTGTAAATAATTTGCTGCTTGTTAGAAATTAGTGTACATACTTTATTCAAATTTATTTTTATTCATTTAAATATATTCTTGTTACTAACGTTTGACCTATACATACAAGAAGGAGTTAGAATGAGAGAGTGGTTACATTGGAAATACGACTATAGTAGTCATGTTTCTTTTCATTCAGTTAGAATTACGGATAGATTAATTTAGCTTTAGATTCCTTTTATGTTTGCATTTATTTCATTATTGCAGATTTTTAATAAACAAGTAATGAATCTGCGTTTTTCTTGGCACCCCCTTTCATTTTTTGGAAAAGTGTCTTAGAACATATCAAAGTTTTTATATAGTAAGATCATACACACTTGAGAAGTGCTTGATTGTCTTGTTTTGCAAAACTTCATTACATTGTTAAAATTTTTTTTTTAATAAAATCATATAGGAAGAAATTCCTTATGGCTTGGAAATTTTTTATTCACAAGTATTTCTAAATGCTCATTTTCACCACTTTTGTCCTCTGATGTAAATTTGAGGTGGATGCAATTTGAAATTTCATTACTTAACATTTTATATTGAATAAGTAGATGATGTTGAACATATGCGAATTTTTTTACAAATACATGGGAGAACTTGAAGATTTATTAGTTAAACTTATAATCAATATTTGTTCAGGTATGCATTAACAAGTTCATCTTCATATGTTGTTAGTTTTTTATTTTTCATAGTTGACTTCTTATTTATATTTTGTTTATTTTATAGGTCTTAATTGGTTTGATTTTGGAGACTTAAGTAGTCAACCCTTTCTAATCTTCAACATGTCCAGGGAAGTATTTGTTGTTTCATCATAATTTGGGTATTATTTAGTTTTGCTTCTTTTCATATTTTCCTTTCTTTGCACATTTAGCAATACGAATTAATAATCATATTCTACCTCTCATTGATGCAACTAAAATAAAATGCTTAGACTTGTTATTGCTTAGATTTTCTACAAATAGAGGAATTTGTACAAATTTCTTGTAGAAAATGATCTTATCCATGATTTTATCTATACAAGTACCAGATCTTAAATTTTCTATTTGATTTAAAACATTTTTCATTGCACTCGTTCATTTTACATCCATTTCAGTGGCATTTCTTTTTCTAAATTGATTTAGGGTCTTTATCTGATAATTATCGGAATCCCGATTTTCTATTATTCACTTTCCGATATCTAATTCTTAGGTTTATGTTATATCAAAACCATTTGAAAACACTTTCCAAGGCATTTCTCTGAGATCCATGTGTCTTATTTTATTTTATCTGCTCAAATTCCTTGATCTCAGAATCTCATAAGTCATATTGAGCTATTACCGTATCTAAGTTTCGATATTATGTTTTTATCCAATATTAATTATGTTTTTCCCTTGATAAAAACTCTTATTTAAAAGCTTTACAATAAATATTTCTATTGGGACTTCTGATATTGGAAGCGAAAATCAGTTAAACTTCCAAAAATAAATTCCACCAAAAACATTTAAATTCAAATGGTCCTGATGATGGATCCCAGTTGGGATTTGAAACGTTGGCAGAAAATGGTTCTTACTTTGGATTCTCCGGTAACTAAATCAAAAGAAATAAACCACAGAGGTTTAAAATCCAGAATAAAGGCTTTACTTATCGGAATTTTATCTATCAGAGAACTGTCCCCAATTCAGAATTGTTATTTATCAGATCTCTTATCTTTTGATTTGATTCTCTCGGAACCTCGTAACTTCAGAATATCAGGTTTATTATCCTCATAGGTCTTTGATCAATTCATTTTGATCTTTCACTATGCTCACATGAAATCTTGCTTGATTATCTTTGTATATATATGCTTACTTTCATGTTATCCTGGTGGTCAAGAGCTTGGATGTATTTTAATTATAATTTCATAAAACCCAAGTATTCATTTCTCGGGATGACTTTTCGACTTTAGGGATATGTATTTTTCATGGTGTGTACAAATGAGCCTCTATGTCCTCTTCTCGGCAATCTTTTTGGCTAATGAAAAATTTCATCACCTGTTGTTCGTTTACGTTTTTTTCCTTTGTCTCACTATTGGATGCCCATTTCATTATTTCAATCATCTTTTAGTGTGCATCTTCATTTGTTTTTCAAGGCACCCATGAGCAACCACTATGGTAATGTAGCAATTGGTAAGGAATTTGGAACAGGTAAAGGTAATGGATCATGGTTAAATCATGTTTGATTTCTCTTATATTTGAGTTTTGATATATCATTTTATATTTAGCATATAAAAATTTCAAGACCTCTTCATCTACACATATACATTACATTGTTTGGAGTTAGTCTTGATTCTTGACGATTTATGAGAACTATGGAGTGAACATGAAATTTAAAATATTAAGAGAACAATCCTCACTGTAATTAATAATGAAGCATCACTTCACTCCCATTTATGTGGATTTGGTTCACTTCTAATTATTTGAACATGAATTATTGTTTTCTTCTAATACCACTTTCTTTAGTTTAGATTTAATAAATGAAGTGTTTGGGTCAATGAAATTTCAAAAAATTCAAGTTCTTCATGCTTTTATTTCTAATAAAAGAAGAGGTTATTTTTATTGGAGAAAATGATATCTCTTAGGTAAAATTAAACAAAATTCTCCATTGGTAAGTTTCATATGCCCACTTTCATTCATTTCTATTTCTATACTTTTGGTTCCAGTTTTGTTTTTAGTTTTTACTAATACAAAACTTTGTTTTCTAGGTCTCTACAAGTTATTTTCACACCCCTAGTAGTTCAGATTAGGAACTCATTTTCTTTATTGTTTGTTTGCAAGTTTTGGGACAACATAAATAATTGTTCATCAAGTCAGCTAAATTGAGGAGTTTTTGAACCTTTAGTCTGTTTCTAAAGCATTTCTTTTATAAAAAAATGGTTAAGATGTTTTTATGCAGGATTTGTTTTGAAACAAGGAAATTTGGAGCAGACAGAGACTTCTCATTTGACTTAATTTCACCTTATGACTGCTATTTCCCTTACTGTTTAGAAGCCTAATTTCTTGTAACTCTGCAAGATAAAACCATTAAAATCTTAACATGAGACAAACTCACATGGTTATCTTCTTTCACTCTTTTGTTGAGATATTTGTATAGTTATTCTAGTTGGGTTGGTCTTTTAAATTTGGGATTTTCTTTTAGCTTTTGCTTTTTACATTTTTTCGAGTTTTTTTATTTCTTTTTTCACTTCAATTTGGAATCCTTTTCCTTTTTCTTTCGGTTTTAGCTTGGTTTTGGGCGACTCTGCCACGATTTATGTGAAAGGCCTTTTCCTCATCCAATAATGGTTGGCATACATGAGAAATATTTACTCTGTCTATTTCAATAAATTTCATTTGTCACTAAAAATATAGCTTTATGGAACCATAAAGCTCTCTTGCTTTAAAACTTTTTCATGGAGGAACACACATCCTTTATAAGTGAGATAGTTCACATTTTCAAGGAAAGAACTGGCTTGAGTTTAACTCAATGGATCCCTCCCACACCTCCACTTTATAAATGCCTTTGATTGATAGTCGCGAGAAAAGAATTTGGAATCAACATTATGGAAGTATTATATCCATTAACATAAGTCTCTATTACCATCCCACCTCTTTCACTCAGGCACATCATAAACTAAAATCTCGCAAATGTACTTATCAAAAGGGTGATTAAAAGAGGAAGCATGAGAAATACAAGTAAACTTGTCGGGGCTATGAATGCTCTCTAACAACAGGGCTAGAATTGTATGGCATAAAAGACAACTTCATCGGGGTACTATTCAGGCTCACTGGCAGCGAAGTGATGTCAGAGACCATTCATAACAATGGATATATGCTTTGTCAACAAACTCATATCTCTATCTTCTTCTATTTTTTTATACAAGGTAATTTTAAAATAAATATTTCCCAAATTTTGGATTCATGATTTTTACTCAAGTTTTTTTTGAGTACTTAGTTTTTTGAACTCATATTTCTTAATATAGTTATGTGGGACCCATGGAAATGTTTTTTTGTTTGACGATTCAATAGATCCATTATTTTTAACCTTTGGGTAAACTAAAGTTAATTATCTTTAACCATAGATAATTGGTTCTTCCCCAAGTGTCGCTAGTGTTGTAGTGAAAAATCAACCCCACCATAATGGTGACCCTTTCCATAAATTTTTGGTTGAATTGCCTTTTTAATATTTTCTTTTGATTAAGCGTCCTACAATTTTTCCATTTCTTCATTTTCGTCAGATTTCTATTCTGATTGCTTCATTGAGTTTGACTTTTCACTAGCTTTCCATTGGTACTTGTTTCATCTAATTTGGTTATACTTGCAAATGGTGTTCATCTAAAGTTTGATAATTTTTACTGCTATTGAATTTAGGGTTCTGCGATCCATATCAAGTTTGAGAGAAGATTCTTCGGCGAAAATCACATCTGGATGATTTAGTCAACGTGTTTCGAACCAACCAGTGTGGTTCATCATCAAGACAAGTTGAATGAACAGATTTCGCATTGCATGTTAAATAACCAGAGAAGAATATCCAATGGCTAAATTTCATGACATAGGTAATGACTATAATGACTAACGACTAAGTTTGACCAGGGAACGGTTAGTTCAATTCAGCGGATAATCTT
>APFE031617207.1:34058-89338 GCA_000404065.3 Pinus taeda | reverse complement strand
TTTTCCCCTTGTCTCCCCCTGAGGAGCTTGTCTATCCCTGAGGCAGAGCCCCTCCTCTCAGTCTGAAATTTAAAGTAAAGGTTGATCCTAGCCCAATCCCATATCTTTCCAACGATCTACAGTCCTGGAGAGACCACCGACCACTGACCAGATGTTGAATCTGAACTGGGTATCCCATTTCTGCCCAAATTTGTTTTTTCAGCTGCATGGAAGTGCCTCCTACATGAACCCATATTAAACGAGTTTTCCCCTGAGGGGGTTTAATCAATATCTGAAAACAAGAATTTGTTACCTGCTCTGGCTGAAGGCAAATTTCTAGATCTCGAATGTTGGCTGGATCAGGTAGATCTGGGCTGGATCTGAAAAGTTTTTGCCGCTGCATTAAGAGAGGGAGCAGATCTGCAGCATGCAGACCCCCCCTGCCATTACTTTTTGCGTTTTGGCGCGTCTTGGGCTCGAAATACAATACGGCATGGTGGCGGCTTTGTTCATAGTCGTAGTTTGGCACCACGCTTCTGATCACCCAGAAAACCTCCGCGTATAACCATGCACGGAGGAGGTCTACCATTAGAGACCTCGCTGCTTGATCCCGGAAAAGAAACCAAAACATGGATCATACCGGATTTTTTGAGCAGGTCTCTATTTGCGTAGGTCCTGAGCATTTCCTGTTGTTTCCGGTTCATAAAAGCATAATTCCTTGAGGCGTAGAACCCCACAGATATGTTGCCATATTGATCTGGAAGGGTTTGGGATCCTTGTCTGCGCCATTCCACGGAGAGGACCCTTTCAACACCGTGAAGATTGACGCTCACCGTATCTCCAAACCCTGTATCGCCTTCAGCCTTTGCATCAGTCTTTGGACCGGCTGCGTCCACCATCAGATCTCTGCGAAAGCAAACCCTAGCGCTCGCCATTCCTTTCCCGAATGTTTTTGAAGCTTATCTATTATTTTTCTTTCTTAAATATATATTTTCAAAATTTCAATGATATATATTTTTTATTTAAAAAAAAATAATTAAGATTAATTTTAAAATTTAAAAATCAAATTTTATAATAAAGCTTTAACAATACTAAAATAAAAAATAGAAATATTGTTCTATCAAACCACTTAACAATCATCAGAATGGTTAGGGTTAGTTATTGTTATTTATATTTAAAAGATTAAAGCAAATAATATAAATATAAATATTAAAATTATTATATTATTAGAATAAGAAAATTTTCAGAAATAATATAAATAATAAAATTTTAAACTATAATTTAATTTGGTTGATTTTATTTGAGATAGTTGGGATATATTTGTTTATAGTTGAATGTATTTGATTTAAGTGATTTTAATTTAGTTGGGTTTTTATCATTGATTTTGTTTGAGTTTGGTTAAAGTGTAATTGAGTTTATTTTTCTTAATTGATTTGATAAGTAGCCATTAATTATGGTTGATTTGGCAAAGAATGGTGGGTTTGACTCACTATGACTTGTTGTGTTTTAATTTTTTGGTTTATTATGATAATTATATAGGGTTTTCTCTAAAATGGTTCATTGTGATCAATTATGAGTCATCTATTGAACTATAGTTGACTTGGATTGGTTTTCATGGATGCTTTTGTTAAGCATGGTTGAATTTCATTATTGCTAATTTTGGTTGACTATGCTTGAGTATAGTTGATTTGGATACCTAAATGATTATGGTTGAATTTTGGTTAACTATGCTTGATCTTACTTGATTTTTGTAAAACATGAATAAGCACAATTGACTATGTTCATTTTAGTTGACTTTAGTTAAATATGGTTACCTTAGCTAGTTGTGGTCGACCTTCTCTGACCATGGAAACTAGCTATCAAACTTGCGATTCCAATAAATCGCTGTCGGATTTTGACCAGAAAAACTCACCAGAAAAGCTTTATGCATTATAGACAACTGCCTGATAAACGCCATTTCTCAATTTTTTTTTTTTTTACAAAAACTCCTTTCTATTTTCGAAAACTCTTCAACTCAAAATAACCCCATTGCAACCAACTGGCTTATCCTGCAGGAATCTTGAGTCCATGATCAATGCAAACCGTCAAAAGGAAAATTTATGACTGGGCGCTGAAGTAAGGATAAATTGAACACAATATAGCTAATCCAGAGGAGAATTTTCGTGTCGAAGCCACCTATATATATTATTCATGAGGGGTATACTAATTAATTTATGTGGAGTTTAATTATGGGGAAGAATTGCGGATTGGAGCCATTTGTTAGGGAATTAGACAATTTTTGTGATGGGCATATTGTTCCTCTATCCAATATTGGGGTTAAACTAGTTAATGATTTGCATATTGTTCTTCCATCTAATATTGAGGATAAACTAGATAATGATTTGGTGTAATTAGGTACAATGACTTTTATGTAATATCATAACTTTTGCAAGTCATGTTGACACATTCTCATGAAATTTTTAAGTAATTTGTTTAAACCAATTACTTATAATGAATTTTGAAACAAATATATGATCTCAAGTTTCAATGTGCTGAAATAACTTTTTCCATTAATGTTGAAACATTCTTGTGAAGTTTTGAAGAGTTTGTTTAAACCAATTACTTATAATAATTTTTTAGAAAGATATTTGATTTCAAGTTTCAATGTGGTGAGTTGTATTGATGGGTGACCTTATACATAATAAAAACAAGTTTGAACTTATGTTTTAAAAAAAATGAAGATTCTAATATTTCAAGCCATAATAATATATATGACATGCATTTTGAATAAATGTGTGAGTGTTCAACAATCAAGGAGGATGAAGTTATTCCGAGCACCCAAGACTTGAAAGTCTCAACCCTAGTTGTCTTCAAATTCAAGTATGAATTTAGTGAATAGTTAGTTATAAGTTAAAGTAAAATAGTTAGTTATATTTGAATAAAAATATACTAACTATTTTACTCTAATATTTATATAATAACTTTTACAACAGTCTATTAATTACTCTATTATTTATATATATGACAACCTTGATAACTAACTATTAATTTAACTATTAATTTATTTAATAATTTCTTTATTAACTTATTTTATTATTTAGTTTTTAGATTATTCTAGATTTATTAAATGGTCCATTTATTTTAATAAGAATACTACCAACTGAAGTAACTTATTTAATTAATTAAAGGTTATCCCCCGAACCAAACTAACCGTTCCCTGGTCAAACTTAGTCGTTACTCATTATAGCCGTTACCTGTGTCATGAAATTTAGCCATTGGATATTCTGCTCTGGTTATTTAATATGCAATGCAAGATCTGTTCATTCAACTTGTCATGATGATGAACCACACTTGTTGGTTCGAAATGCATCGACTAAAGCATTCAGATATGATTTTTGCCGAAGAATCTTCTCTCAAATTTTTACCGCCTCGGGTAAAAATGTACAAAATATATATTATTTTAATTTTTGTAAATAAATTAGTAATTGATTGTAAATATTAATTCCTAGTTAATTTATACCAATTATTTTATTTTTCACTAATGTTCCTACAAAATCGCTGTAGCCAAATTCTAAAACAATTAAAATTATGTGTTTTCGAGATCTCAGTAATTTATTCCAATGCCCAATTTTAAAAGAAATTACAAGATCTGAAATCTCAAAATTACAAAGTGGTTATATTTCATTTTGTTGGATTTTTAATTACCAAGTGGTTGTAATTTATAATGAATGAGTCCCACTCCAAGTGGGCCCACTTCACCCCACATCCTCTCTTACTCTTAAATAAAAGTCTCGATATAAAAAACTCAATATAAAAAACCTCCGATAAACGTCTTGATATAAAAAACCCGATAAAATAAAACTCGATATAAAAGTTTAAATATAAAAAAAAAAGTTATGATATATAAAAGCTTCAAATATCCCATACCTTCTCGTCACATATCGAAACCTTGGTAAATTTTTTTATCGTAATTTCTTATCTCTTATGCCTTTACTTCTCCAATATCTGATATAAAAACCCTCAATATGCCTTATACTTCCCTCCACTCTTTATCCCTCTACGTACCTTTATAATAAGCTCTCCCCTCCACTTCATAAAAGCCTTCACCTCTCTTCATTAAAGCCCACCCTCTTATATTTATTTAGATCCATTTTTCATGGGACCAAAAATCCACATGTTAAAGTTTTTTGGTTTTTTAATTATAATTAATATTTTATTTTAATTATAATTTTTTATACTAATTATAATTTTAATATAATATAATTATAATTATAATTTATTTTAAAATTTTAATTAAATTTTATTTTAATGGTATATAATTAGTTTGTAATTAATATAATTAATTTTGTAATTTTCATTAGATTAGTATTAATTAAGTAATAACTGTTAATTTAATTTAGGATGAAATTTTAATTAAATTTTCATATTTTTGGCCTAGGAAGCAATTTTTCTAGAATTCTGGCAATTTTGAATTTTCAGCGTTGGGAGCTCATAAGTTGAGTTTTACTTGGTCAAATGAGGCCCCACATGTCTCGTTAGATAGATAAAATAATGGAGAATATTTCTGAAGTGCTTGCATGACCATATTCAATTATTAAATGAGTTTAAAATTTAGCAGAAAATCAAGTTCCGAATTTGTAACCAAAACTACTTTTCTGAGTTTAATTTTTGCATTTTTCATTAGCTCAAAGCTTCCGTTGATTTATAGATCCATTTTTTTATGTTCTCTTTGACCAATAATATTTTTACAAGGATCAATGGAAAGCTCATATTTCCTTTTATTTATTTAATTGGGTTTTGATTGGAGATATTTTGTTTTCCAGATTCGATATATATTTTTTAATTTTAATTTACATTTTAATTTAATTTTGATTGGGTTTGGCAAGAGAAAAATTGAGGAGATGAGGAAGAGAAGATTGGAATCAATGGAATTTATTCAACAAGGGAAGAAAAAGAATTTTGACCAATGAAAATTGTTGGAGCATATTTGTTCTTCAACATTTGGAATTCATTTTTGTAAATATAAATAGTGATTTGTAGAATGGAGAAATGGGGCCTCTCTATTTTGCGATTTTGTAATTCTTAAAGTAATATTGTAAAAGATTTTGAAGTCGTAGAAGTAGGAGGAGAAAACTCATATTTGAGTAATTGGGATTTGTCTTTTTCAATTCTAGAATTTGTATTGGGAGCTGAGCTTGCACTATTGCAACCCTTTCTTTTAGCAGTAGAGTTTATGATTTGAGAAATATTCTTGGAGGTAAATTCAAGGAAAAGAGCAAGAGACAGGTTTTAATCAATTTGTATTTTAAATACTATTATTTTTCAATGAAAATTTCATCTTCTTAATGACAGATTTGAGTAAAATTGTATTTCATGTTGAGCACTATTGTTTAATGTGAAGATGAAGGCCTTTTTGAATTAGCTATCTAGTTCATTAGCTTCATAGATCTATTATTAATTTCCTCTTTTTCTCTTATAGTTAAATCAGGTTTCTGAGTAACTATTTACTCAGAAATCTTCTATCTAAATTAGATTTAATTACCGTCAACATTAAGATAACTATCTCCTAATGCTTTTGGTTGATCATTCACCATTATTTGGTCTCTAATCAAAGAATGTTTTGGTAAGTATAATAACATCTAGTAGAACTATTTTGTTAGCCATATATTAATCTAAAACCAGACATGTTAAAATCTCAATCAATTAATTGCTTTGCTCTCGGTTGGGTTAGATATACATATTCCTAATTGGGATAGGCTTAGGGTTTCTTTTATTTTGCTTACATTCTAGGATTAGTTTGAATTTAGATTAATCATTACATTTATAGAAGTCCTCTTATCAAAGAGGAAAACTTTAGTTGTGGCTTGACTGAGCCCTAGATCAACTTAAGGATCACTTTCTTACCTAACCTCAACAAGAGGGTTGATCCGATGGCTCTTTTCTACTGGTAAGAAAAACACATACTTTAAGCCAATAGAGATAGAGAAAAGGTAACTAGACCTAGTTCAACCAGTTGGAACTACCATTCTAAATGGAAAAGGAGTTGCTTTAAGTTCCCAACTGGGTGGTATCCCTTATAATGTTGAGGCAGATATTTCGAGCCTATAGAAGGCTACAACCTTCTCTCATTCTCTAGCATCTACTGGAAGGGAACTACAACCACCTAGCTCTTGTACTAGCCAATATGTTTACCAGTACGTAGGCGGCAACCTACAGAAGGCTCCAACCTTCACTCGTTCTCCAACTGCTACTGGAAGGGAGCTCCAACCCCCTACTCTAATCACCAACCACTACTTGAACGAAGCTTCAACTTCCTTACTGAAGGATCCAACCCTCAGTATCCTCCAGGGACCATGTTTGATATATTTTCACACTGGATACTCCTGGTACACAATACTGCAATACTAAGGCCACATTTCATCACATTTTCACACTGGACCCATAAGTAACATTGAAGCTAAAAATAAATCACCATTGCAATACAACCATAAAAACCAATCACTGAAACTCAATCTCTGACATTACTGAAACCAATCATTAATCTATGAATCCACCATAACTGAATCAATCAATCATTGAAACCTCTGACATACTGAATCAAACAATCATTGAACCTCCGACACAATTGAATCAACCATTCATTCAAACTTAATCAAATTAAGCCAATCAACTGGAACAAACATATCACTATAACTAGTACACAGATCTAAACCCAGAACACTACATCAAAAGCCAGAACCAATTGTAACCTCAAAAATCATGCGTCAGACTGTATACACTTCTTCAATGAAGCCAACCTGTATGTATACACAACTTCCTTTAGCTTAACCTGCGTATACCTCTAAAGATACTAAATCATAAAACCTTTGAACCACAAACTGTACCAATCAATGACATTCTGAAGATCTACTATTAATTTACTGAGTTCTAAACAGATAGCAACAAGGATCACCCTTCTTACTGAATAAATCAATCAATCAGACACAAACTATTTATGCATTTAGTTTTACTTTCAGATCTAAGAAGACTTCATTGATAGACAACAGTAAAACAACAACATTGATCTGATTGATAGACAACAGTAAAACAACAACATTGATCTGATAGATTAGTTAACACTGAACATCAATCTTTTTTTTTTTTTGCATACGCTACTTGGAAGAGCTGAACCAGTGTGTATACACATCTTCACCAAAGAGAACCAACATATAGATCTGCAAATACTTACTTATAACTTTGCTGCAATTCCAGACTTCAGACGTACCCAATTCATCACATATAAAGGATAAAACATGCATTAGCAATAAGATCTAGCTGATCCATTATCAGATCACATAATGATAAGTCATTATGATCCTGATCAATCATTAGATCTCGTCCATCATCAAACACTCAGGTGCATACCTAGTTCAGATCAAGAAAAGCATAAGAAACCCATAACATGGATATTTTCTTTTGATCTAATACTTCATAATACATTCATTACTTCTGCACTTAGCCCTTTGATCTTTTCCTCCTTATATAGTTTTAGCCTTTCTCAATACCTCAGACCAAAACAACACTTAGAGCCTATGGTATTCTTAGATGGGATCAAATAACCGTTACTTCGCTCAATATTGTGGGCTAATACCATGGTATTGACCCTTGGTATTCTTTCACCTTAATTTCCTTAATTTTTCATCCCATACTCACTTTTTCTTCTATGAAAGTGCGTGCATACATATATGCTCTTTTTTTACAGTGAACCCACTGCGTATACAACTTAACATACCTGAAAATGTCATTTTTCTTCAACTTTTTGATTCTGATATATATTCCTTTGTTCCTTCATCCTATTCTTTTGTACCATTACTTTGTTCCCTCTGAATAGACCTGTTATAATGTGATTTTCCATTATACATTACTTTTGAACTGATTCCTTTGAATTCCGCTGCATTTTCTCACATCTGTAAACACAATTGCCATGCATTTTGTCACATCTGATATCTCTCCTGTAGATTCATCTAGTTGCCATATACAAGTGAGTTGTTCTGCTACAAGTGGGTTGCCATCAAGTACAACACATGCATCATAATGCCAACAATCTCCCCCTTTGGACTTGATGACAACCATGTTGGTGTTGGTTACCATAAGCTATAGAAACTATTAGAGATAAAAATCAACCCAAAATACTCTCCCCCTTTGACATCAAGGGAAAGGGGCGAACCAAGGTACTCTCTCCCTTTGAGATCAAGGGCAAAGAGCTAACAAAAATGAAGACTTCCATATCTAAATAGCTGAATATAGACATTGATCATGCTCCCCCTAGGCACATGCTGAATTCTCTTATTAAACTCCCCCTTTGTACATGCTGAGATGCACTAAACTGTCCATGCTCCCCCTAAGGACATGCAGAGTCTACGAAAATATTTTCCAAAAGAATAACATGACTCTATAACTCAACTATGTGAGTATGATCTTCTTATCACCAATGACTCATACATACATCAATCTCCCGACCAAGTGGGAATATACCAAATTTGACTCATCTACCCAACCAAGTGGGGATATACCAATTGTTTATATATGAATGAAATATAGAAACTATTACATCATCCTTCCCATGCATAGTGGGGGGTACAAATTACATCCTATGACCAAAAAGGATTCATTAAAAGACTATGATAGAAAAATACATATTATGGGCCTTTATAAGACCTTTACGTCAAATGATATACATGATATTTATAACAAAGACCAAAGATCTAAACAAGACCATGATAGTCATCAGCAATTATCATACACCATATATGATCTGCTCCATAAGCATCTGTCAGCAACATCCAGACCAACAACCTGTATTTGTGCATCATCAGTTCCGAAGATATGACAATATAAATATTATCAACCTGTGACAAAGTATGCCGCATATAGATATCAACTCATCCTCTTGATCTTATCAAGATCAACTTGCTCTGTTAGTAGAAAAAGCCTTATCATAACCTTCCATATGTTATATCTCCAAGCAGTAACACAAAATCATATCATATGTATGTGAAAACACCATAGTCATCATCTATGATCATAGCATCATCATTAAGAACTACATGATATTTCCACAAGATCCCTCAATATATAAACCATGTATCATCACCAGGGAACATCCAACATCTGATAAGCATTAATCATGATAATCAACATATGTGAGTATCAAACCTATCATCATAAAGTAAGAAGGCATTATCATTGTGTGATTAAGTAAGCCATGTCTCCAAATATCCATGTCTTCAAATAGCTATGTCTTCATGAGACCTGCAATAACACCATTCTCTTAGCCAATCAACAATATTTATCAATATGCAACTTAAGTAATCATCCATGTATCCACCATAATGTATATCCATCAATGAGATAGCAATATGTATCTAGAAAACCATGAGCTCATAATCTTTTGTCAAGATTTCTTGATACCATCAACATCAACAATCCTCAACCATGTGAGAGCCAAGATCTATAGGAATCCTACATCATAACTGCACCATATGAACTTTATGCATCTTTGAAGGCATGATGACAACATCATAAAATAAATTAGTGACTCTTATCATCATGAAGTTGTGTACTCAAGCTTTGTTCTTCTCCTTGTCCTTATGAAGATCACCATGTATATTTATTTTATGCATCATCAAAAATTCATCCACTATCGTCCATAAATCTGATTTGAATAACAACGATGTAACCCCAAGCAATACAAGTATCATATGAGACTTTATCATAGGCAACTCATAACTACAACATAACATGATGTATCATTTAAACACTTTAACAACATAAGTAACAAAGACTTCTGAACATAATGCCAACAATGCATTATTAGAAGCATATCATATTCTCCCCTTGAACTTGTGCCAATTGTTTACTGTCAGATTTGATCATTGCATATATTAGTAAGGATCATCAAGGCATCATCATCAACTAGTTATACATCAAGTTATCAATGACTTATGAGGGTCAAAATCACTTCTACATATTATTAGCAGATTGTAATCATCATGAATTAGAACAGAAAAGTGATTGATAATTGAGTAAACCATATCATACCCCTTTTCCTGAGTCTGTCCCACAACCTCTTCATCAAACCAACATATATGTGACTGTGCAGCTTCGAAATCGCATATATATGTGACTTTTCTTCATGATAACTGCGTATGAGAATTAGAACACTGAAATTTCATATTCTCAGTTTCTCCTAAGTTTGTTCTGTCTGTATACTGAGATATGCCACATATTTCTGGTTGTACTTCCTTCTTCTTCCATACCTTGGAGTGTGATGATGTTTGCTCCTTTTGGTATGTTGATTGAATTTTTCTCCTGCATTATTTTGCTATATTCCCAAACTTGTTACAAGCATAATAGATTATATGTTTCATATTCCCTCTATAGCAGTTAATGGCTTTGTGACCAAACATATTGTAGGAAAAACAATATCCCTTAAAGTACCTAGAAGCTGATGATCTTTCTGTGTAACAGTTATTAGCTTGAATCATTCTTCTTTTGCATCTGGTTACAACATGTCCAAAACTACGACATATAAAACATTCAACATTGTTCATTAGAGGAAAGAACCGATTATCACTTCCATCGTTAGGAGTAAATGTTTTTCTTTGAAGACTTTATCTCCTTGGTTGTTGATGGGGTTGACCTCTTATCTCCTTGTTGAGCATTTCAGATTTTGCACTAGATTTCTTTGCTTCATTTTGTGAGCTAGATTCACCTTTAACAGTTTCATGAAAACAAAGACCCAATTTGATGGTAGGAGACCTTCGACTACTAAGAATATTATCCAAAATCTTAGTACTATCTTGAAATCATAAAATTTTATCCTTTTCTTCTAATTTACCTTTTAGGATATTTATCTCAACCTGATATTTCTCTTTCTTTTCAAGATACTTCTTCTTCATGATTTCTTCATCTTTTCTTCCTTCTTCCACTTGTTGCCTTAATTAGAGAACTTCATTTTCTTGTTCTTGAAATGCTTGGAGTATTTTTTCATTCTGCTTATTTGAATTTTTGAGATCTTCTTTTAGAGAAATGACCATAGCTTCAAGACCTTCACAGTAGCTAGTTCTTTATATAAGTTCCTTGGTTGTTGTGTCCTTTTCATTCACTCCATTTCTCAATGATGTCACTTCATCCTACAACCTTTGACTTTGATCTTCCTTTTCTTTGTACTGCTTCTTTATTTTGTTTCCTTCCTCCAACTGGGCTTTTGACCTGGTAACTTCTTCTTTGTAGGCACATTCCATTTTATTAATTAGATCCTTTTGATATCTAATTGTGTCTATGAGCTTTTTAAATTCTGCCTCTATTTGATTTCTTTCTCTTTCACCCATAAGAGCAAATTTAGTTGTTTCACTGTTACTTTCATTATCTTCAAATGAACAGAAAAATGTATCACCAGAGGACAACAATTTTGTACCTAGTATTTCATTTTCTTGTTCATCTTCATTCTGAGGTGATTCTGAATCTGGAGAGTTGCTTCCACATAAAGGCCAATCATCTCTCCCACTGTCACAGTTCCTTTGAGATGTCTTCTTCTTTTGAGATGCTTTCTTCCTTAGCTTCTTTCCCATTGTTGCTACAGATCTCCTTCAAGCGATCAAGCTTCTGTCAAAGGACCTGCTCTAATACTAATTGTTGGAAATAATACTGAGAAGGGGGGGGGGGGGGGGGGGAATCAGTATTTACAAATCAATAACTTTTTCATTTCGATAATCGTATTTATATAGGCTACTTCAGCGAAGGGAACTCGCGTGTGCATGCAACTATTCTTAAGGCAACCAACGTATATCCAGTGAACAATGATTCAGTTAATTTATCATATTTTGATATTTAATCAGTGTGTCAATACTTTATTAAACATTAAACAGTAACCATGTGCAGTAATAACATAATAAACCATCACACATAAGCAACACACATGAACACCAAGATTTAAGGTGGAAACCCAATGTGGGTGAAAACCACTTGCTGCTGTCATCTCTATCTTCTTTTAATAATAAGAAAATCTGTTTACAATCTTGTACTGGTGCAGACTCATACCAGTATGCATGCACCCACCTGCAGAAGACTACAACCTTCTCTCGTTCTCCAGCATCTACTAGAAGGGAGCTACAAACCCCTATCTCTTGTATTAGCCGATATGTTTACTAGTACGTAAGCGCCGGCCTACAAAAGGCTCCAACCTTCACTCGTTCTCTAGCTTCTACTAGAAGAGAGCTCTAACCCCCTGGTCTAATCACCAAACACTAATGGCAGGAAGCTTGAACTTCCTCATTGAAGGCTCCAAACCTCAGTATCCTCCAAGGACCAAATTTCATAAATTTTCACACTGGATACTCCTGGTACACAATACTACAATATGAAGGCCACGTTTCATCAAATTTTCACACTGGACCCGTTAGTAACATTGAAGCTTAAAATCAATCACCACTGCAATAAAACCATCAAAACTAATCACTGAAACTCAATCTCTGAAATTACTGAAACCAATCATCAATCTATGAATCAACCATAACTGAATCAATCGATCATTGAAACCTCTGACATATTGAATCAAACAATCACTGAACCTCTGACACAACTGAATCAACCATTCATTCAAACTTAATCAAATTCAACCAATCAACTGGAACAGACAGATCAATGTAACTAGTACACAGATATGAACCCAAAACACTGCATCAAAAGCCAAAACCAACTATAACCTCAAAAGCCATGTGTCAGACTATATACACTTCTTCAATGAATCCAAGATGTGTGTATACACAACTTCCTTTAGCCCAACTTGCATATACTTATAAAGATACTGAATCATAAAACCTCTGAACCAAAAACTGTACCAATAAGTGACATTCTGAAGATTTATTGTTAATTTACAGAGTTCTAAACAGATAGCAGCAAGGATCACCCTTCTTACTCAATCAATCAATCAATCAGACACAAACTATTTATGCATTCAGTTTTACTTTCAAATCTAAGAAGACTTCATTGACAAAAAATAGTAAAAAAGCATCATTGATCTGATAGACCAGTCATCCTTGAACATCAATCTTTTTTTTTGCATACGCTACTTGGAAGAGATGAACCAGCATGTATACGCATTTTCACCAAAGCGAACCAGCGTATGGATCTGCAAACACTTACTTATAACTTTGCTGCAATTCCAGACTTCAGACATACCCATATCATCACATATAAAGGATAAAACATGAATTAGCAATCAGATCTACCTGATCCATTATCAGATCACATAATGATAAGTCATTATGATCCTGATCCGCCATTAGATCTCATCCATCATCAAACACTCAGGTGCATACTTAGTTTAGATCAAGCAAAGCATCAGAAGCCCATAACATGCATATTTTCTTTTGATCTAACACTTCATAAGACATTCATTACTTCTAAACTTAGCCCTTTGATCTTCTCCTCATATAGTTTTAGCCTTTCTCAATACCTCGGACCAAAACAACACTTAGAGCCCGTGGTGTTTTTAGATGGATCAAATAATCATTACCCCGCTCAATATTGTGGGCTAATACCATGGCATTGACCCTTGGTATTCTTTCACCTTAATTTCCTTAATTTTTCATCCCATACGTGCTTTTTCTTCTAGGAAAGTGCGTGCATACGTATACGCTCTTTTTGTATAGTGAACCCACGTATACAACTTAACATACATGAAAATGTCCTTTTTGTTCAACTTTTTGATTCTAGTCTGTAGTCCTTTGTTCCTTCATCCTATTACTTTGTACCATTACTTTGTTCCCCCTAAATAGCCTTGTTATAATGTGATTTCCCATTGTACATTACTTCTAAACTGATTCCTTTGAACTGCCCTGCATTTTGTCACATCTGTAAACACAACTGCGATGCATTTTGTCACACCTGATATCTCTCCTATAGATTCATCTAGTTACCATATACAAGTGAGTTGCTCTGCTACAAGTGGGCTGCCATCAAGTACAACACATGCATCATAATGCCAAAAGACTGGTCAATGAACTCCTTCGTCAAATGGTGTGGTGCCAAGTAGTAGTTTCTCATTGGGTGCACTTGGCGGAATTTGATTGGTCGGAAGGTGGCCAACCACAGGCTACCACATGTCCCTACCAGGGGCCACCACGTGGCAGCCTGAGGGCCACAAATTTTTTTTTTAAGGTCCAGGTAGCAACGGTGGGGGTTGAACCCACGACTTCCAAGCATCAAGACCAAGCCTTCTACCAACGTGCCACACTAATAGTTCTTAATAGGCTATGGTTGTGACTTTTATTTAAAGCCAAAGTCCACATCAAGGAAAGGGTCAGCCACAGGGGACAACCCTTAGACATGCCACCCCAATGTGACCACCAACAAATAGAGTGGGGGACCCGACTAGCGGGGGCGGGTCATTGGCCTTAGCCCTAGGAACGTGGCCCCTCACATGACCATAAATTTTAGAATTAAGGTCTTATAGGCCATTTAATGCACCTGACGATTTCTCCCAAAATTAGGCAAAATCAGTGCTCCGTTAGCACAATTTGGGGATAATTTGTAGGATGGTGCTGAGTTTTGGGGAAATTGCGGTGCGATTAGCAGAAACACTTGGGGAAGCCATAACTTCTTCAGTTTTTTACCAAATCAGGAGCAAAAAGAGGCTAGACAAGAATTTTTGGGAATTATGGAGCCATTGGAATAGTTTTCAGAGCTATCTGAGCATTGTAAACTAATGTATTCACACTTTTGAGCATAATAGAGAGGGCCAAGCCATTAGAAGCTGGACCAAGGAGACATATCCCAGGTGGGGTGAACTCCTTCATCATGTGCTATTGTGATACTATTTTGGTGATTTTCATGTCTATTATATGTTGTTCAGTCATTTGTTTATGTTAATTTGTACATGAAATTTACATAAAAACACTAAAAAACTCATGCTTTAAACTTGCAATTAACCTCATGAATCCTTAAGAACTTTTAACATATTCTGAAAAGGAATTTAGTACAACAAACAAATTATCCCATTCATATCAATTTTGGTATCAAATCTCTTGGTTTTCTTTGTGCAAGAAGGATTTAATTGTTTACAAGTGAATGCCACGCTTACAAGGTTGAAGCTCCAGAGAGAAGAAGGGAAGTTGCTTGAAAGTCTTGAAGTTGGGTCAAGGAGAAGGAGTGCAAGGTTGCCACAATATCCACCACCAGTTGCACCTCAAATTGCAGATGAGGCCTCAATGAGCATGTCACATGAAGGAGAGCCTAAAAATATGACAGAATATGAGAAGGTTCATAGAAATGATTTCTTTAACATGATAGAGATGGTGAAAGTCCTTTATGAGGAGAGGAATACCAGACATTAGGGTGAAAGCTCCAAGCCTCCAAAAGGAGAAGGTTCTTCAAGAGGAGGAGGTAATGGAAATGGAGGTAAACCTCCATCCTCTTCACTATCATCTTCTTCTTCAACTTCACAAGAATCTTCATCCTCTTCCACTAATGCAAACCTTACTCATACTCATCAACATACCTCAAAAGGAATTGGTAAAACACCCTTGTTAAAACTTGGCGTTAAATTTGAACTGCCCATGTATAATGGTGAAGTGAATGCAGATAATATTGATAATTAGGTTCATTAGTTGGAGGTCTATTACAAAATTCAAAACGTTCAATATGATGACATAAATATTCAGCTAGATTCCTTGAGGATGGAGGGTGCAACACTAGTATGGTGGTAATCCAAGACACAAGAAGAGATAAAAAAACATGGTAAGATGTCAATTTCTTGGTCTGATTTCATTGCTGCAATTAAAAGACAATTTTCCCTCTAACATATATGCAGAAAGCCATCATGAATTGGTAGAAATTTAGACAACTTAAAGGTCAAAATGTGCAAGATTACACCTAAGAATTTACAAGAAGGTCTCTAATGTTAGGTGTAGATTTGCAATCAAAAGACACATTACTGAAGTATATAGGGGGATTACACAATTACTTTAGGCATACTATCCTTATGTTTAATCCCAATAATCAAATGAGGTGCGCGTGCAAGCCACTCATCTTAAGGCAAGATGAAAAAATACTCCAGAAGAGGGTAGTAAAAATCCATTTGAAGGTAAATGAAAAGAAAAGCGTTTCAAAGGGAAAGGAAAGAAAGATTAATTCATTAAAAAGGAAGGAGAGAAAATAACATGCAAGCATTGTTCCAAAGAGGGTCACGATGAAGCTCATTGTTAGAAGCTTCATCTTGAAATGAAACCAAAGAAATTCAACAACAAGGGGAAACAAAAGACAACTGCAACCACTCAATAGGATATTTGATCTGATTCGGGTGATGAAACTAAAATTACAGCCATGGGTATGAAAGGAAAAGAATCCATTGCTAGCATTAGTACTTCAAATTTACACAAAGAAACTCCAAATGAAAAGAAGAGGATATAGGTTTTTCACATAAGGGTAATCTCAAAACATAGCAAAATTGATACTTAGTTCGATAGTGGTTCTCAAGCCAATCTTATCTCTGAAAAAATTGTCAAAAGTTTAAACATGGAAACCAATCAAAATCATAAACTATATCCATTAGGATGGGTGTGTGATAATGCACAATTGCAAGTAACTAGAAAGTGTATATTGAAATTTGCCATTATTGCAAATTTCATAGATGAAGCAGAACTTGATGTTGTGCCATTAGACATATGTGGTATAGTTTTGGGCAGCCCGTCTCTCTATGATAGAAAATCTATCCTCCATGGACATGAAAACAAATACCATTTATTCAAATATGGAGTAGAATACATTGTAAGAGCCCATAGTAAGAAGCTAAATCTGTCAGTTGTTAACACAGGGCAGATGAAAAGACTAGTGAATTCTAGCAAGAATTTTGTGCTTCTAATGATCATACCCAAGAATGATATTGATAATGAATCTTTTCAAGGTTGTAACTCAAGATTGAAATATGAATTGGTTGATGTTGTTAACCAATATGATGAGATGTTTCAGGAACCAAAAGGATTGCCTCCCAAGAGAGGAATCCAACATGAGATGTAGTTGCAACAAGATAGTCCTCTTCCTAACATTGGCATGTATAGGATGTCAGTGATGGAAAGTGCAGAAATTAAAAAGAAAGTCCAAGAGTTTTTGGATAGAGGGATCATCAGGCCAAGTTATTCACTATGTGAGTCACCTATTGTTTTGGTGCCAAAGAAGGATGGAACATGGCGCATGTGTGTGGAATTCCGTGCTTTGAACAAGATGACGGTAAATAACTGTTACAAACTACCTAGAATAGATTATTTACTTGATAAATTGAAATATTAAAAGTATTTTACTAAGTTGGACTTAAGGAGTGGCTACCATCAAATTAGAATTTATGAAGGAGACATTTGGAAGACATCAATCAAGACATAACAAGGTTTGTTTGAATGGCTAGTTATACCTTTTGGTTTATGTAATTCTCTTGCTACCTTCATGTGTGTGATGAATGATGTGTTGAGGCTATTTCTTGATGAGTTTGTTATAGTCTACTTAAATGATATCTTAATTTTCAGTAAATCTCATGATGAACATGTCATTCATGTGAGAAAACTACTTGATGTCTTAAAGAAAGAACAATTGTATTTAAAGATGTTAAAGTGTGAATTTGGAAAAAATTCTTTAGTTTACTTGGGTTAATGTTGGAGGAGGTGAGTTGAAAAGAGATCCCTCCAAGGTTGATGTCATTTTGAATTGGAAAAGGCCCAAGATAGTTACTGAGGTAAGAAGTTTTTTGGGAGAAACCCAATATTGGAGGAAATTCATTGCTAGCTTTTCTTCTATAGCATCTCCTTTGCATGCATTGACTAGTGTGAAAAATGATTTTCAGTGGGAAGGCAAACAAAAAAAGGCCTTTGATGCATTGAAGGAAAAGATTAGTTCAAATCCAATACTCGCACTTCCATACTTGAGACAGTCATTTGAGATCCAGACTGATGCTAGCGACTACACCATGGGTGCAATCCTCATGAAACATGGTAAGCCTATCTATTTTCATTTAGAAACTTTCAACGCTGCAGTGATTAATTATCCTACATATGAAAAGGAATTGTATGCAATGGTGCAAAGTGTGAAAAAGTGGAAAAACTACTTGATGGGTAAGGAAACAATCACTCACACTAATCATTAGCGATTTCAATACTTGCAATCTCAATCTAAGTTGCAACAATCAAGACACTTCTGATGGATGGGTTTTTTTCAACAATTCCACTTGGTAATAAGGTATAAGAAAGGTATCTACAATAAAGTTGTTGATATGCTTTCTAGGCCTATTATTAGTGCAGCTACTTTACTCAAGCACAATTATGTTTTGCATGAAAGTTATATTGAGCAATATGCATTAGACAATGAATTTCAAGATGTTATGCAAGATTGAGTCAAGGTAACCAAGTAGAGGAATTGGATTATCATTTGCATGATAACTTGTTGTACCATATTGGTAAGCTTTGTATTGCACGGGGAGAAGGAGTAAACATCATAAGAGAGGCACATACTTCTCTTCTTGTTGGTCATTTCAGTGTAAGTAAGATGGTGGCACATCTACAGAGCTGTTTTTATTGGCCTCATATGCTTGAAAGCGTGTCACGTTTTATTAAAGGATGTTCATTATGTGTAGTGAATAAGCCTAGAAATAGGAAGTTAGGATTGTACACACCACTTCTGGTACCTTCATGACCATGGGGGAGTGTTTCTATGGATTTTGTAAGAGGTTTTCCATTGTCAAAAAGAGGTTATGATTATTTTTATGTAGTTGTGGCTAGGTTCAACAAAATGTGTATTTTAATGCCATGTGACAAGAAAATTATAGACAAACAAACTGCTCAGTTATTCTTTCAGAATGTATGGGTGCATTTTGGATTTCCCACATCCATTTTTGGTGATCAAGATTCTCTATTTGTTGGGAAATTTTGGTCAAACTTGTGGGGATTCATGGACACCAAATTGAAAAAGAGTAAAACATTTCATCTGCAAACCGATGGTCAAACCAAGGTGGTAAATAGGACAGTGATACATCTTCTTCGTGGGAATTGCAACAAGCATCCTAAGTTGTGGGATGAACATTTGCACTAAATTCAGCATGCTTACAACCGGGCTAAGCACCCTTCAACTCAAACATCACCATTTCAAGCATGTTTGGGATACTTGCCTAAGTCTCCTTTGGATTTCATTTTCAGAAAGGATTTTGTTATTGATGGCCATAGTGACATAGACAAAGCAAGAAAGTTCACTAGAACAAATCCAATTGGTACAACAAAGAGTTCAAGTACAATTAGAAAAGATCCAAGGCAAGTACAAAGAAAGGCACGACAAACATTGGGTAGATCACAAGTTCCAAGTCAGTGATGAAGTTTGGCTTCACATTAGCAAAGAGAGGCTCCAAGGAGAAGGTAAAAAGTTGAAACCAATTAGATATGGTCCATTTAGAATTCTGGAAAAGATTGGTGATAATGCCTTCAGGTTGGATTTGCCTTCATATATGCAAATTTATGTTGTTAATGTTGAGAACTTAAGGTTGTATAAACTTCCTTTGATTAAAGATCAAGGAGAAAATGTCCAAATTCCCTCCATTAAGGGATTTTCTCCTGAATACCTTGATGAACTACAACAAGACACCATTCTTGATAGAAGAACAAGGTCTTCAAAATGAGGGAGTGTGGACTACCTTCGACTGGGTCTCAAAGGAAAAAATCCTTCAAAATGCAAATGGATTGAGATTGGAAAGGTGAGGGAACTATATCCTCACCTGTTGGACAACTGAAAGTGATATTTTGGGGTCCAAAAGGCTTCTAGTGGGGAGGAATGATTAGATGCTCAAAAATTTTCTCAAAATTCAAAGTTCTCGGATTGGTGTGGAACTTGAACAACCATGTAGTTCTTTTCATCTTGAATCCAACAAAACTCATTTCACATGAAACAGACTCCATATACTCCCAGAAACATGTTCTATTTACTTTCCCAAACAGATGAATTTTTGCAAAATGTGACAACCCAGTCAATAGTCCATACTATTGATATGGAGCTGAATGTGTAGGAAGACGTTGACTCGTCAATAGAATCCTTTGTTGAATGGTGTGGTGCCAAGTGGAGGTTTCTAATTGGGTGCATCTGGCAGAATTTGATTGGTCAAAAGTTGCCCAACCACAGGATGCCACATGACCCAACCAAGGGCCACCAAAAATTTGTTTTAGGTTTAGGCAGCAACTATAGGGTTCGAACTCGCGACCTCCAAGCATAAAGACCAACCCTTCTACCAAAGTGCCATACCAATAGTTCTTAATAGACTATGGTTGTGACTTTTATTTAAAGCTGAAGTCCACGTCATTTCAGGGAAAGGGCCAGCCACAAGGTCCAACCCTTGGACATGCCACCTCAATGTGACCACCAGCGAATGGAGTGGGGGACCTGGCCGGTGAGGATGGGCAGTTGGCCTTAGCCCCAGGCACGTGGCCCCCCACAAAACCATAAATTTTGAAATTAAGGCCTTATAGGCCATTTAATGTGCTCAACAATTTCTCCCATAATTAGGCAAAATCAGCTCTCTGTTAGCACAATTTAGGGTGAATTTGTAGGATTGTGTCGGGTTTTGGGGAAATGACAATGTGATTAGTATAAATACTTGGGGAAGCCATAACTTCTTCAGTTTTTTACCAAATCAAGAGTAGAAAGAGGCTAGACATGCATTTTTGGGCATTTTGGAGCCATTGGAATAGGTTTCAGAGCTACCTGAGCATTGTAAATTGAGTTATTCACACTTTTGAGCATAATAGAGAGGTCCAAGCCATTGGAAGCTGGACAAGGGAGACGTAGCCCAGGCGGGGTGAACTCCTTCATCATGTGCTATTGTGATATTGTTTTGGTGATGTTCATGTTTGTTATCTGTTGTTGTTCATTCATTTATTTATGTTAATTGGTACATGGAATTTACATAAAAACACTCAAAAACTCATGCTTTAAGCTTGCAATTAACCTCATGAATCCTTAAGCACTTTTAACATATTCTAAAAAGGAATGAACTATAGAAAGACACCATTCTTGATAGAAGAACAAGGTCTTCAAAACGAGGGAATGTGGACTACCTTTGAGTAGGGGTCAAAGGTACAAATACTTCAAAAGCCAAATGGATCGAGATTGGAAGGGTGATGGAACTGTACCCTCACCTACTCGACAACTAAAAGTGATATCTTGGGGTCCAAAAGGCTTCTAGTGGGGAGGAATGATCAGGTGCTCAATTTTTTTCTCAAAATTCAAAATTTTCAAATCGTTGTGGAATCTGAACAACCACGTAGTGCTCGTCATCCTAAATCTGATGCAACTCGTTTCACATGAAATGGACTCCATATGCTCCCAGAAACATGTTTTGTTTGCTCTCCCAAACAATTGATTTTTTGCAAAATGTGACAGTCGAGTCAGCAGTCTGTAATGATGACATGGCGCTGATTGTGTAGGCTAATGTGGAAGGGTTATCTAGTCAACAGACTCCTTCAACAAATGGTGTGGTGCCAAGTGGAAGTTTCTCATTAGGTGCATTTGGAGGAATTTGATTGGTCAGAAGGTGGCCAACCATAGGCTACCACATGGCTTAGCCAGGGGCTGCCATGTGGTAGCCTGAGGGCCACCAAAAATTTGTTTAAGGTCTGGGCAACAGTGGTGGGTGTCAAACCCGCGACCTCCAAGCATCAAGACCAAGCCTTATACCAACGCACCACACCAATAGTTCTTAATAGAATATGGTTGGAACTTTTATTTAAAGCCGAAGTCCGCACCATTCCGGGGAAAGGGCTAGCCCTTGGACATGCCACCCTAATGTGACCACCAGCAAATAAATTGGGGGGCCCAACTAGCGAGAATGGGCCATTGGCCTTAGCCCTAGGCACGTGGCCCCCCACACAACCATAAATTTTGGAATCAAGGCCTTATAGGCCATTTAATGTGCTTAACAATTTTGCCCAAAATTAGATGAAATTGATGCTCCATTAGCACAATTTGGGGCAAATTTGTAGGATGGTGCCAGGTTTTGGGGAAATTTTTGTGTGATTAGAAAAAAGACTTGGGGAAGCCATAACTGCTTCAATTTTTTACCTAATCAGGAGTAGAAAGAGGTTAGACAAGCATTTTTGGGCATTCTGGAGCCATTAGAATAGGTTTCAGACCTATTTGAAAATTGTAAATTGATGTATTCACACTTTTGAGCATAATAGAGAGGGCCAAGCCATTGGAAGTTGGACCAAGGAGACGTAGCCAAGGTGGGGTGAGCTCCTTCATCATGTGCTATTGTGACTCTGTTTTGTTGATGTTCATGTTTGTTATATGTTGTTGTTCAATCATTTGTTTATGTTAATTTGTACATGAAATTCACATAAAACACTCAAAAATTCATGCTTTAAACTTGCAATTAACCTCATGAATCCTTAAGCACTTTTAACATATTCTGAAAAGGAATTTAGTTTGACAAAATAATTATCCCATTCATATAAGAAGATATCCTTCCAAAAATTCGTTCACTATGTCAATTTGCCCATTAGATTGAGGATGATAAGATGAACTATGAGCTAATTGAGTACCAAGATAAGAAAATAATTATGTCCAAAAATTTCTAGTGAAAATGGGATCTCTATCACTTATAATAATCTTTGGGTTTCCATGTAGCTTTTGAATTGTTTCGATAAATGCAGTAGAAATTGTATTGGCTTTAAAAGATGATGTTCGCTTGAAGGGGCCTGACCTAGGTTCAACATTAATTAGCCAAACAAATCCCTACACTACTAGCCCTTTCGGCATCAACCCGCGGAGTTCGGATCGAAATCTCACCCGAAGCAGTATGGGAGGATGCTGGAACCAAGTTTCTGCACCCTGAGATGGTTGTGATGTCGTTTTCTCTCTTCTATCCCTACCTTCATGCAGGTGATCTCATTCTAGGGCTTGTAAGAAAAACCCTCTACTCTGGCTTTCAATACGTTCGCGAAAGTACATGATCAACCTTTGTGTAGCCCTAACTTGGGGCTTAGGTACTTTCACGCTGTTATGGCAGCGCGCTGTGCAGATTCCTCAATTACCCTAAGTGATTTGCTTATTTTTCCAAATACTTAAGTTTATCATAGCGTAATCAGATATTTGTAATTGCGTTTAATTATTCGATGTAATTATATTTGTTTGCGCAACATAGAAGCATTACAAAGGAAATTCATACACAAAATATCCAAACCCATCAACAAAACAAATACACAGAACTTGCAGAATAACTCCTTTTATTAATATCTTCCAAGTGTTACAGACTTTGTTCACCCTGTGCACATAGCTGCAGGGGTCCACACACTCAGTTGCAGACTTCTACCCTAGGCCTCTGAGCACTTAGCTGCAGAGTCTCTACCTATGCTATAACCTAAGACTTAGACTTCTTGCTCTAAGGCTACGACTCTCTTACATGTTGTTCGATGCCTCTAACTACTTAGAGCTTAGCTCTTTTTATACAATCCCATGGTCCACAGACCATTGGTAAATCTCTTACAACCGACTTTATTTTACAAAACTAAGGGCGGACTACCTTTTGTGACACATAACACCTTCACGCTTCGCGACCACAAAATGCGGAGTCTTTATAATAATATTACAAAAAATTGACCTAAACATGGGTTTTTAGCCCCAAAACTGCCCTTAGGGGATCCCACTCCCAACAGGCCCCCAACACAAACATCATGGCTTTCCCTCGAGTCACTTTGTAGGTGTGAATATCTTTGCACGAAGCCCGTCCAGCTTGACTTTGATGACGATGACTTCGGCTATGCACTGAGCTACTGCCTGCTTTGCATCTTTGACTGTCTTCTCAGTTACTGCCCCTGCGCTGTCAGACTAAAGCTGTTATTGCGTCACTTGCAGAGTCACAAGCTTGCCTTCAATGTTTCCTGTGACTGCATAAGCTTCTTCCAACCAGGGCTTTAGTTGCGCATTTAGCACTACTTCCTTATGCAGCGATGCATCCACCTATTCCTTCAGCTGCTTAGCTTTCGGAAACTTGGCTAAACTCTGTGTCAGTGCAACAGTTCGCGCTGTGCCCTCAACTTCGTCATGGTGTTGTTGGAGTTCATGTGCTTCCATCTCTAGCCTTTAGATGTTTAGGTCCTCCTACAAGCCGATCAAGACCTCAAATGATTGTTTGAACAACTGTGTGCAGTATACTATTACACCCTCCACTATCGCGACTACTTCTGTGACAGCGGTTGCCTGTTATTCCTTTACCTCTGGTGGTGTTGAAGGTTGAGCCCTCAACTAGAGCTCTGTAATCTGTAGGTTCAACTCCAATTGAACCTGCGACATCTCCATCCAAGTGTCATGCACCTTGTGGCCAATTTACATATATGGACCTCGATTGGCCCCTCCTCTAGAATGGCCAATTCCGGGACCATTCTACAGGCCTCCTCTATGACCTTGATGATCTTCTTGCTCTGGCTAGTCACCTCGGCCTCGGCAGTAATGGAAACATTCCTCTGTAAGGCCATTTGCTCATTGTTTATTTTCTGTTCACTGATCACTTGGAGGGCGCGGTGCTTGTGGGCCCTCAACTCTGCAATTACTCCATCCTGCAAGAGGTGGAGTGCTTCACATGGGAGCACTGATAGGTTCAATATGACTCCCTTCAAGGCATTAACAGTGGGCTTGTCAGCCACATTTTTTATTGTCAGTGCTCCATTTGGAAGCACTAGTGCACTGGAAGCCTTCGTGTGCAGCATATTGGCAGCCTCTGATGGGTCAATAGCCAAGCTAGTAGACACCGTACCAACTTGCAACGCGTGGGTCTGCAACTCCTGCAGTCTAGTCTAGATGGCCCCTTGGATGATCTGCTACTGCTTTTCAAATTGCTGTAGGGCCTTCGCAGTGACATCTATGACTGTGTCACCGATGTCGTATAAATCTCCCTCTGTTAGTGTGATAGGGTCCAGCGAGGTCTTGGTCTCCTTGGATTTATTTCTGGATCCTCCCTTTTCTAGCTCTCTTAAGCGCTTAACGTAGCCATACATCTCTTGAGGGTCCATGTCTTGCTGCTATGTGTCCTCTTCTTCAGTTTCAGGTGAAGGTGACCACGCGGCTATTTTAGAGCCCCGCTCTATGCCACTTGTCTATTTTCTTGCCTCAATTCTTGTATGTTCTTCCTTGGCCTTCTTAGCAGCCTCCTTCTTCCTCTTTTTGACCAGCTGCGTCATCTTCATCTTGGCCTCATCCTTCTTCTTTTGTGCGGTGGACTTGCTTCCACCCACCGCCAAGTTTGTGGTGGTGCGCCATTTCACCGGCCATTTATCCAACATTGCATCATGTTGAAAATAGCAACAAGAAATGTTAAAAATAGAATCCAAAATATTCCAAATTTGATTTGTCCTTGAATTAAAATTCGAATTTAGCCTCACCAGCTGTTTGAAAAATAGTTAATTAATTCATCTTGAGTTAATTAGTTTGAGAAATTCAAACTTGAAGTCTTTGTGAAGTCATGCAACAATTATCCCTTTGATTGAGGAAGTTATCCCTTAATTAAGGAGATAAGGATGAGTTGTATTTGAGTTGTAATTATTTAGCTCAATTAACTGAGTTAAGTCTAGTTAAATTAGTTCCAAACAGTTGGAGGAACTAATTGTGAGTTTAGTCAGTTAACGCATGCATGCATGAAACTATTGTACTCCAGATAACTAAGGATTCTCTCATAAATAACTCATGCATGTCAGTTCATACAAAGGCCTAGTTGAGATTAAAGATAGGGACATTGTACTATCAATTGGAGGAATTCCTATAAAGGAAACTCATCCATGTAGAAGGAATAAGGTTCTTTGAGGATTGTGCAGTTTTACAGGGTGTGAGATTAGTGTGAGTGATTAGTGTTACACTTGGTAATAGTAGGATCAACTAGGATAAATAGTGCAATGAAATAGGAGGCTTGGAGGGTAGAGGAGAAGGCTTGTGAGAAGCTTTGTTTTCCTGTGAGAATCCAAGAGGATTGTACTGAGAGGTGGCTAACTGTGAGAGCTAAAGCTTTGTGTAATCTTGATGTATTTCCACCTTGTATGATAATACAAATAGTGGGGTTTTTAGCTGAGGATTTCCCCAGAGTATTCTTTTGTGTTTCATGTGTATTGATTCTTCTTCTCTGTTATATGTGTTTTGTTTGATCTTGCTCAAAATCGATTAAGATTTTGCAAGTTTGATAGTAGAAGTAGATCAAGTATTTTGCTTTAGTTACATTGCATTATCAGGTGATCTACAGTGAGAATTTCTACACATCGATGGCATCATCTGTGGCTAGGTATGGAAAATCGTACCACTTCTACACAGGGTCCTTCCACTCCCTAATTGATATTCGATGGAAATTAGCTTTGAATTTGGCATGGCTCTGTAGGTTAGCATATATTGTGGGCGACAATCACGACTTGCGATTGATAGCCATCCTGATATTCATTTCCATCAAGATCCAGAAGATCTTGCTGTCCCGAACCTACTCTGTGTCCTTGGTCGCCCACAGGGAAGCGTACTTTGCTGCTTCAGGAAGGTTCGACGTAGCTGAGGGGAATTGGCTCTCTTCTGGTAGTTCCCACGCTACGAGCATAATTTGTATCAAGAGCCACGCATAGTGAAACATCTTTCTTTGCTCTTGCACTTCGTAACAGTTTTCCAGGAACTCTCTGCGAAGTAGTCTGAATAGTTAAATTGGACTCCTTTTGCACATTGCTATGCGAGCACGATGACAAGCATCGTCACCTCATTGGCACGACACTTCCACATCACCTTCGCTGCAAGGATATGCGTCACCACCTTCATAGTGAGGTCGTAGCTGCTGTAGATAGCACACCCATGCGACTCCTTCACCAATTTGAACTTCTCTTTCATTGATTCTGTGAGTGTCAACTTGCCACCCTTGCCACCAAAGATCATAGCAAGACTTTTTCCTGTATACGGCAGGCGTGTTATGTGGTGAATCAACATATCGGTGATGTGTATCGGCTCCTCCAACCACAAAAACCCATCATGCACCAAGTACAACAGTTGCTTGATGACTAAAACTGTCACGAGGGTGCAGTTATAGTGTGACACCCAGAGCAGGTTGAGTAATCTTGCCTTCTCTACTCCTCTGAGCCACTTCCATGGATCCAGTGTAGTCATCCCCGTCTTTGTGTCTATGATGCGGCGCATCAACTGTTTAGTCGCCAGGTGCAGGAATTTCTCATGGTCCGCCAAGTCCCAGTCTTCAAGCTTCAAAATCGGTATCCATGCTAAACACAGACTGTCAAAAGTGATCTCATTTGGTAGTGTTGGGGTTGGCAAGGAAGTCTTACTTTCATCAATGTCCTTGGGACCTTGGACTTAGGCTTGCACAGAAGGACATACACCAATAACCATGTAATAGGGTCTACACCTTGGGCTTCAACCTCCTCTATTTCCACTCCCACATCCTGATCGTCCATGGGGATGTCTTCGATATCCTCCTCTTCTGCCTCTAGGTTTACAGCCTTGCCATTCTCCTAGGCAGTGGGCTTTGGTGGGTTTCGTCTCGGCAACGTGTGCATCGAGATGGCAAGCTGCTTTCCCTTCTTGTCTTTCATGGTCTCCTTGGTTGGGGTTGGCTTCGGTATTGACGTTCTCGAGGATTTAGGGACCTCCGCCAATACTCCGGCCACTTTTGGGATAGCCGCTTTGGTCCTCATATCAATTTCCTGAACATTTTCCTCGGCAGCCACTCCTTCAGTGTTCATATCTTCTGCATGAGTTGACATGACGCTTTTCACTAGTGCTTGTGTCGCTTTTGACAATTGTTCAAAACCTCTACTTGCTACCAGGTCTTGAAAGAATTCACAGTTCATGTGCACCTAAGAGCGCAACAACTCAATTCTCAAAATGCCAAGTGTTTTTTGCTGGGCAACCACTTGTAATTTATAGGGAAATTTGAATTCAAATCTGACCGTTCCCCCTGAAATCAGTTCATTAATGTCAGATTGGCGGTAGATTTTCAAGGATCTAAGCCTTAAATTTTGTCTTAAATGTCGACCGCCCGCTCCATTTGGCCTCACTTCTGTCGTCTTTTCATGAATAGAGACTTTAACGGTGACTTTCCAGCCGACCTATGTGATTTCTCCTTGGGTAGCACAACTCCTTTCGTGCTATTGTGGACCTAGTGACACGTCCTTGCTTCACACCATCTTCCAATTGCATAGCTCCCCAACTAGAGCAGCGTAGTTTATAGTCCCCTACCTCCTTTCAGCTTCCTGGAGTGCTAAAATTGTGCTACTTTAATTTAGTCACATGGTTGGACCACCGGGGTATGGCTTCAAGTGACTGCCATTCACCTTTCCTAGGAAGGATTCTCCATTTAACTTGACCAACTGTATCGCTCCTTCATCGGTAATATCCTTAATAACATAAGGCCCTAACCAGTGCATCCTCAATTTTCCTGGGAATTTATCAAACTTACTATCACACAAAAATACCAGATCATTTAACTTAAATGTGTGCAGCTTGATGTGTCAATCATGCCATGCCTTTTCACGCTGCTTTTGGATCTGCTGGTGAAATCTAGCCAAAAATATTTTTTCTTCGAGCATATCTAGCTGTGCGAGCCTCTCTTCTAGGGCTCCATGATCCATCATACCTATGAGTGATGCTATGCGTAGACTAGGCACGATGTATTCCATAAGCATTATGGCTTCCACACCATAGACAAGCCTAAAATAGGTTGTCCCATCAACTTCTTGCATGTCATTCGATAAGCCCACAATATTGAAGGTATGAGAAGGTCCCAATCACTTCGCTGAGCATTGCAAACCTTGGTCAGCATGTTTTCAATCACTTTATTGAATGTCTCCATTGTCTCGTTAGCCTGTGGGTGATAAGGTGTGCTCTTGTTAAATAATGAATCCATACAGGGGATGATAGTTTTAGGTGGAGGAGGAATGACCTGTTGTAGAGTTTTCTGAACCTGTTCGGACTACCACGCGAGTCCATCATCAGGGGAGGATGCATCAATAGATATTCTTAAGATCTTAATGAAGTATCCAAGAGCTATAATTAGGGTATATATATAAGTTATTAAACAAAAGAAATAAGAAAATAGGCCGACTCTTATCTTTTTATTTAATTAATTAGTTAAATTATTTATTATTTTAATTTAATTAATTAATTTATTTAAGGGGATAACTTAATTGATTAATTTTATTATTTATAGAATTAATTATTATGTTTATTAATTCTATTTTAAATAATTGGTTCAATTGATTCATTAATTTGTTTAAATAATAAATTAATTTGTTTGATTAATAAAATTAATTAATTTAATTATTAATTCTTTATTAATATGTTTATTCATTTATTTACATTATTAATTTATTAATTTGATTAATTGATTCATTAATTAATAAGTTTACAAGGATACATTAATTAATTATTTTTCTATTTCTTGAATTAATTATTAGGTTTAATACTTTTATGATTTTTTTTTGATTGATTAATTGCTATGTTTTACTAATTAACTAATTTTTGATAGTTAATTAAACAAATAGATTAGTTAACTAAATTTATTATTTATTATTTTTTAATAATTTTATTAATTAATTTAATGTACTTATTTCTTTGTTTAATTATTTATTTATTTGATTAATTTGTTTTATTTGCTTATTAAATTATATTATATATATATATATATATTATATATATATATATATATATATATATATATATATATATATATATATATATATATAATATATATATATTATTATTCTATTATTTATTTATTTTTTGGTTTTAGTGATTTATTTATCTATAATTTCTAGAGTTTATTTATTTATTATTATTATTATTATTTATTTTTTTTTTTTGAAGTTGAGTATTACACCTATATTGCATTCTATTAGTTTTTTTTTTTTTAATGATATACAAAGTTTATATGTGAAGAAATCTATTAATAATTTATGTTTATGATTGTTAATTAATCTATTGTTTTAAGGAGGATGTTACATAATTGATGATTTTATTATTTGTTTATTTATTTATTTATTTTATTTTTAAGGTTTTTCAAGGGAACATAGTTAATTATTGGCTTTTAAGGTTTCAAGTAACGGTTTTTAGGTGTTGCTTAGTTTTAATCCATCATCCCAGTTTAGGTTATTCTTCCTTTTTTCTATTTCAATGACTTCCTTGATTTTCCTTTTGAGATAATGGTCTTCTTTTCTAACCAGTTTGAAGTCTTCTATGCAGATGTAATGAGAGGAAGAGTGAACATGTTCAGCTAATGCTGATTTAGAGGTCCTTTCTCTTCTTAAGCCAGCAGTGTGTTCTTTAATTCTAATATTAAGAGACCTGCGTGTTTCACCTATGTATTCCTTACCGCATGAGCAAGGAATCACATAAACACCTTTTTGAAATTTAGGGTTTATGGGATCCTTAACAGAGTTGAATAATTGTCTGATGGTATTAGCAAGGATGAATGCTACATTAATGTTATGTTTATTAAGAATTTTAAAGACTTTATCAGTGGTGCCTTTTATGTATGGAAGGGAGACTTGAGGAGTGGATAAATTTTGATTTTTAATATCATTGTTAATCTTGTTTAGGGATAGGTGCATAGATTTCTTGATGGATTGTAGCCATTTAGTTCAAACACCTTATGAAGATGGTTAAGCTCATCATTTAGATGGTCCGCATTAGATATTCTTGTCGCCCTAGTTGTTAAGGTCCTAATGATGCCAATCTTCTGTTTAGGGTTAAGCTCATCATTTAGATGGTCTGCATCAGATATTCTTGCCGCCCTAGTTGTTAAGGTCCTAATGATGCCAATCTTCTGTTTAGGGTTAAGCTCATCATTTAGATGGCCCGCACCAGATATTCTTGCCGCCCTAGTTGTTAAGGTCCTAATGATGCCAGTCTTTTGTTTAGGGTTAATCTCATCATTTAGATGGTCCGCATCAGATATTCTTGCCGCCCTAGTTGTTAAGGTCCTAATGATGCCAATCTTCTGTTTAGGGTTAAGCTCATCATTTAGATGGTCTGCATCATATATTCTTGCCACCTTAGTTGTTAAGGTCCTAATGATGCCAATCTTCTGTTTAGGGTTAAGCTCATCATTTAGATGGTCCGCATCAGATATTCTTACCGCCCTAGTTGTTAAGGTCCTAATGATGCCAACCTTCTATTTAGGGTTAATCTCATCATTTAGATGTTTCGCATCAGATATTCTTGTTGCCCTAGTTGTTAAGGTCCTAATGATGCCAATCTTCTGTTTAGGGTTAAGCTCATCATTTAGATGGTCCGCATCAAATATTCTTGCCGCCCTAGTTGTTGAGGTCCTAATGATGCCAATCTTCTGTTTAGGGTTAAGATCATCATTTAGATGGTCCGCATCAGATATTCTTTCCACCCTAGTTGTTAAGGTCCTAATGATGCCAATCTTCTGTTTAGGGTTAAGCTCATCATTTAGATGGTCCGCATCAGATATTCTTGCTGCCCTAGTTGTTAAGGTCCTAATGATGCCAATCTTCTATTTAGGGTTAAGCTCATCATTTAGATGGTCCGCGTCAGATATTCTTGCCGCCCTAGTTGTTAAGGTCCTAATGATGCCAATCTTCTATTTAGGGTTAAGCTCATCATTTAGAGTTGTAGAGATAACAATATCATTCCTAAATTTTCTATATGCAAACATCCTCTCCAGTTTGGCAGAAATCTATCAAGCTTCAGAAAATTAAGTGAAGCCCTGGTTAGAAATGAAATCAAATGGGTTAGGTCAAAATTAGTTAAAACTTCTCAGAAACTTTTTTCTTGTCATCTATACCTTTCCTCATATCTCAGACAGGATCTATGGCATTCGTTGGATGCTGTTACATTTATAAAATCTGATAAATGGCTAATTAAAGACACCAGACAGAAATTAAAGAAGCTGAACAATTTGCGTAATGGTTGTGAAAAGCATAACCAGTGCTCTCATAAACACCACGCTTATTCCAGTTCAAGGATCCGTAATCTTGATGGCCACACCATAATACAAGCTCACCAAATGCAACAGAATCCGCTTAATGACATCCTACCAAACTCCTCATCCACTGACAACGTTCCTCTTCTCACCATATCTGAATTAAACAAAGCAGTTAATGAAAATAGTAGGTGTATAATAAACAGCGTTAAGAATAGTGAGTGTGTAAGTGAATATGTGTTGAGAGAAAACATGATACAGAACATAGACGGAAAGGGTACGTCCATAACGCTTGAAACGCAAGCCTGTTTAGATTCAAATGTTATAAACATCACATCTCTAGAGCACAAGCCAGTTTAGATTTAAATCCTATAAACAACGTAATCAAGAATGGAGCAGTGTGGGTATAAATGCAATCAGCAACAAGCGTGATGAAGAAATAAGAACAAACAGCTTGGAGTTGGTACAGAATATTGCCGATGTGGACATGACCAGTCTCTCCATCAGGCACATCAATACGCTGGACACTCTGGCTCACTCTAGAACTCACCCCCCATTTGATGTTATAGAAAAGAATGACAACGCAGCTATAAAGGTTAAGAAAATACAAAGGTATAAATCAACTGATAAGAGCAATGTAGATATGAGCAATAATGTCGATAAATCCATCAGCCCATTTACCAGTTTAAAATCTCAAACCACTCATCCCGATCAAAGTAGGATTTCAGACAAAGCCCAAGTCATTAACTTATCAGACATCAGTCTTGATTATGCAACTGAATCCATTTTGAAAAAAGGTCTAAATTTTTCCATAACCCTGAATAAAATTCCTATAGAGGAAGTCATCAGTAATATTGAAGTAGCTATTAAAAACCTAGATATAGCAAAAAGTGAAGAAATTAGACAAGATATCGCAAAAATTGTGAGAACCTCTAAACCTCCTACATCTAACATTTCCACAGAAGAAAAAAGAGCTCTAAACAACCTCAGAAAAATGAAAACATAGTCATCCTAAAAGCTGATAAGGGCAACACTACTGTAATTATGAACAGAATAGAGTATGACAATAAAATGGAAGAACATTTAAATAATAGTGGATGTTATAAAATTATTATAAATATCCCAGTGAGAAAATCATGCGTGAAGTAACTAAGAAAATCAAAGAATCATCTCTAGATGATGTCACAAAAAAGAAAATCATCCCTAATAGTTCCATTATTCCTAAAATTTATGGAGCTCCTAAAGTCCATAAAACTAACATACCTCTCAGACGTATAGTTAATACCATAGGTTCACTTACTTACCTTTTGGCAAAACACCTAGCCAAAAAACTCAGACCCCTGTCTGGCAATACCCCTTCTTATATTAAAGACTCCTATTCTTTTGTTCAATGGATTAATAACATACAAATGAAAGATGAAGACCTTATGGTTATCTTTGATATTGTATCCCTTTATACCATGATTCCTATTGATGAAGCCATTGAGATCATGAGAAACATCACTGATAAAGAAACCATGGATCTTCTGGAACTATGCTTGAAATCCTCTTACTTCAGCTTCAAAGGTAAAATTTATGAACAAACTCATGGTGTGGCTATGGGCTCTCCTCTATCCCCCATAATTGCCAACATCTTTATGGAGCACTTTGAATAGAAAGCTCTTAGGTCATTTCCATACACCCCTGAAGAATGGAAAAGGTTTATTGACGACATATTTGCCAAGTGGAGTCATGGAAAAGAAAAACTTGACCTATTCCAAAATCACTTAAATAGCCTCTCTGATCATATAAAATTCACTATTGAAATTGAAAATAACAACCAACTTCCCTTTCTCGATATCCTTCTAACTAAAAGAGATGGGTCTCTTGGTTTCCAAGTCTACAGAAAGAAAACCCATACAGAAAGATATCTTCATGCAAATTCCCATCGCCACCCTAAATAGAAGATTGGCATCATTAGGACCTTAACAACTAGGGCGACAAGAATATCTAATGCGGACCATCTCAATGATGATCTTAACCATCTTCATAAGGTGTTTGAACTAAATGGCTACAATCCATCAAGAAAGCTATGCACCTATCCCTAAACAAGATTAACAATGATATTAAAAATCAAAATTTATCCACTCCTCAAGTCTCCCTTCCATACATAAAAGGCACCACTGATAAAATCTCTAAAATTCTTAATAAACATAACATTAATGTAGCATTCATCCCTGCTAATACCATCAGACAATTATTCAACTCTGTCAAGGATCCCGTAAACATTAAATTTCAAAAAGGTGTTTATGTGATTCCTTGCTCATGCGGTAAGGAATACATAGGTGAAACGGGTAGGTCTCTTAATATTAGAATTAAAGAACACACTGTTGACTTAAGAAGAGAAAGGACCTCTAAATCAACATTAGCTAAACATGTTCACTCTTCCTCTCATTACATCTGCATAGAAGACGTCAAACTGGTTAGAAAAGAAGACCATTATCTCAAAAGGAAAATCAAGGAAGCCATTGAAATAGAAAAAAGGAAGAATAACCTAAACCGGGATGATGGATTAAAACTAAGCAATACCTGGAAACCGTTACTCGAAACCTTAAAAGCCAATAATTAACTATGTTCCCTTGAAAAACCTTAAAAATAAAATAAATAAATAGTAAATAAATAAACACATAATAAAATCATCAATTATGTAACATCCTCCTTAAAACAATAGATTTAATTAACAATCATAAACATAAATTAGTAATGGATTTCTTCACATATAATCATGTGATATCATTAAAAAAATAAAAACTAATGAAATGCATATAGGTGTAATTACTCAAAACTTAAAAAAAAATAATAATAATTATAATAATAATTAAATAATAAACTCTAGAATATTATAGATAAATAACTCTATTAACCTATATATATAATAAATAAAAAAAAATATAAATAATAATATAATAATAATGAAAAAAAATTTAATTAAGCAAATAAAACAAATTAATCAAATAAATAATAATTAGCAAAGAAATAAGTACATTAAATTAAATTAATAAACTTATTAAAAAATAATAAATAATAAATTTAGTTAACTAATCTATTTGTTTAATTAACTATCAAAAATTAGTTAATTAGTAAAACATAGCAATTAATCAATCAAAAAAAAATCATAAAAGTATTAAACCTAATAATTAATTCAAGAAATAGAAAAATAATTAATTAATGTATCCTTGTAAACTTATTAATTAATGAATTAATTAATCAAATTAATAAATTAATAATGTAAATAAATGAATAAACATATTAATAAAGAATTAATAATTAAATTAATTAATTTTATTAATCAAACAAATTAATTTATTATTTAAACAAATTAATGAATCAATTGAACCAATTATTTAAAATAGAATTAATAAACATAATAATTAATTCTATAAATAATAAAATTAATAAATTAAGTTATCCCCTTAAATTAATTATTAATTATTAAAATAATAATAATAATAAATAATAATAATAATAATAAATAATTTAACTAATTAATTAAATAAAAAGATAAGAGCCGACCTATTTTCTTATTTCTTTTGTTTAATAACTTATATATATACCCTAATTATAGCTCTTGGATACTTCATTAAGATCTTAACAATATTTATTGACGCATCCTCCCCTGATGATGGACTCACTTGGTAGTCCAAAATGTTGGGTTCAGAAAACTCTACAACAGGTCATTCCTCCTCTACCTAAAGGTGTGCTCTTCTGGTGATATACCTGAAATTCCTCCGTTAGTGCATTGATCATCTCATTCAGGACGTGCGCACCACGATCACTCATCAAGATCCTGTGACATACAAATCATGTCAGTACATGCTCAAATAGGAACTCCGTGGCCGTCGCACTCGTGCAATCCTTCACCAGCTGCGCTTCTGCCCAATGAGTCAAATACTCTATCGCAGTGATAATGTACCTTGCTCCCGTCTTCCCTTGTCACTGAGTGGGTCCCACAAAATCTATTTCCCACTTCTTGAAGGGTTGCAACATCATTTTTGGATTCAAAGGCATTTCATCCCTCCACGATGGCCTACCCGTTCTTTGACATACATCACATGCCTTGCAATATGCTTTTGAATCCTGATGAAGGGTTGGCCATCACAACCCTGCATGTAGAATCTTCTGCGTGGTTGCTCTCCTTGCATAATGTCCTCCCACGGTGCCCCCATGAGCATCTGTGAGGATGTTGCTTTGTTCGAACTCAGGTACATACTGTTACAATATCTCATCAATCCCCATCTTGTATAGATGCCTAGCAATGACAGAGAAATATGCTGCGCGCACCACTAATTCCTTATTTTGCTAGTTAGAGTATCCTTCCGGTGCAGTTTCTGTTGTTAGGAAGTGTATTATATCCTCAAAATGACCATCCGTGACATGCAATGCAAATAGTTGTACATCAGGAAATCCTTCTTCCAAGTTAGTAGGTTCCTCCCCTGTTTCGATGCACGACAGATGGTTTGGTCCCGCGTTCAATCGTCTAGGCTTCACAAAATCTTCAAAATCATACTCTTGGAACAATAAGAGTCATCTGCGTATTCGCCCCCCCAACATAGGCTTATTGACCAGGTACTTTAGCACAGAGTGATCCGTATACATCTTCAAATGGCCTCCTAGCAAGTAGTGTTGGTACTGCTAGAGCGCATACACCGTAGCTAGCCCCTCGTGTTTAGTGGTAGATAGTTCTTCTCTGTTTTGGATAATATGTGGCTTGCGAGTGCGATAGGATGTTCCAAGCCTTCTCTGCCAACCTGTGTTAGTACTGCCCCCAGCGCTATACATCATGCGTTGACATGTACATGAAACTCTTTCTTCCAGTCTGGGAAGACTAGAATCAGTGCGGTAACAATCTTTTCTTTCAATATATCCAAGCTTTTCTTATAGTCATCGTTCTAGCAGAATGTGACATCCTTCTTCAACAATTTTCCATAGGTGTGGTGGTCTGGGCATAGATTTTGATAAACTTCATGTAATATCCCGTATGTCCCAGAGTAGCGCGCAACTGTTTCACAGTTCTCGGTGCTTCCAATTTTAGTATCACCGCGATCTTCGCAGGTTCTACCATCAATCCTTGTCTGCAAACCACATGCCCTAATAGGTTCCCAAAAGGAATGAAAAATAAACAATTCTTGAGATTGAGTGTGATCTAGTATCTTTGACAGGTATCCAGCGTCAGGCACAAGCTTGCTACATGGTGCTTAACCAGCCCAAATATAGTCTAGTCATAAAAATATACCTCCAAGAACTTATGAATAAATTCCTTGAATACCGCAACAACCACGCACAAAAATATTGCGGGCGCATTCTTCAATCCAAACGGCATTACATTGTATTGAAAACAACCCCATTTAGTCGCGAAGGTTGTCTTGCTCCTATCCTCTGGCATGATTTTGATTTGGTTGTACCAAGAGAACCCATTAGTGAAGGAATATTCTTCCTGGCCTCCTACATTGTCCAACACTTCATCCATGAACGGAGTTGGGAAATGATCATGCACACAAGTGTGATTCAGTTTTTTGAGATCCATGCATATCCTTATCTCATCCTTCTACTTCTTCTCTTGCACCACCATTGGGCTTACCCAATCAGATTCTTCCACAGGCTCAATGATGCCTGCTGCTAACATCTTGTCTAGCTTTAGGTGGACCATCTTCTTGTATTTTGGATTGAGACGGTAAGGCCTTTGCTTAACTGGCTTCGTGTTGGGCCTTAACGTGATCTTCATCATTCCTAGGTCCCTAATTATTCCTTTCAGATCTGTAAACTTGGTAGGGAATAAGTCCTAGTATTCGAAGAGAAATTCAACAACCTTATCCACCCTCGCGTTGTCCTAGTAGTCTCCAAATTTTGCGAATTTGGGTTCTGTCTCTGTACCAATTTTCACTTGTTTCGTTTTCACCGGCGCAGTTATATCAAGGTTCTCAATCCGTGGTCCTTGAACCTCGTGGTGGCCTTTTGTTTCTGGAATGTTAATCTTCCATGGATCCTCATACTCTACTTTTACAATTACATTATAACATTCGAGCGCGCAACTCAGTTGAGTAGCCCATTCAAGCTAAATAAGGTCTAAAGGATCCTGCAATATCCTAAAGATAACTGCTTTCACCTCTTGTAGCGCTTCATCAATACTATCAAACCCATCCTCAAAACTGAATGTCATCATGAATCCTTCACACAGGATATCCCATTCGCCTGTCCCATGGCGGAGCTTTGTTTCTATATACCAATTCATTGGGATAACATCCAGGGTATGATAGAACTGGTGCACCCACTTAGGTTGGGGCTTTTCTCCATAAGCCTACATCCATTTAGCCAGATGCGCGCGCAGATCATTCTGCCCATCGTAATTGTCTGTCAGCCACATCTTAGGCTTCCCAAATCGTGTTCTCATCATCCTCTTACATTCGTGCTAATCATCAAAGCTTCCCTTGTGCGTACCCCACCATCTTACGAGCATAGCGCATAGTGCCTAGTATAAGGCTTGGAAAAGATGCTTTTCTAGTACCTCCCTTTCAAATGCATCCAAAATGACATCTACCTCATTCAAACCATCATAAATAGGAATATTTCTTACCTCTGACGACACAAAGTGCAACGATCGGGTCATCATGTTGCAATTTAGCATAGTTACTTCATGTAACTGATTCTGCCAGCGTTCTATTTCTTCATCGGAGTTCGAAGTGCAGGCATTCTTACAATCCCATGTAATCCGTCCATCTACGATGGGATTCACCCAATATTGGTCTCGCACTGTTATCTTATAGATTGTAGAAATTTTGAATAATATGACACTTATTCACAAAGATTATCCTGATTATACACTATTTTCGGAATGCATGCATAATAGATAACCTCGTCTACCATTAATCATCAATTTTGTGGAATTAAGAAACAATCACATGCGCACATTGAAACATCAATCACACATATCAACATAGTATATCATGGGGAAAGCATACAGCTGAAAACCCCCAACTATATATATATTATGATGATAGAGAACATGTAATAATACATAACACAATACTCCTCGCGAGTAATCAGTACTATCTCCACCTGTTACACACAAACTAGCTCAAATCTAAATCAATCACAGGTGCAAATCTCCTCCACTACTTGCCTGCCTCCACTACGCAATCTTGCATGAGAATAGATGAGAATGGCTGATCCAAACTCGTATTTCCCTTGTGTTGCACTACGCAATCCTCATTGGCAATCTCAATCCACTGATTGTGCAAATATCATGCACAACTATAGTCACAACTGACAGCTTTCTTGCCCTTTCACTCACCTCTAACACTTGTCTCCACTGAACTGTCCATGCACTAAGTTAACTGATGTATTATTTAGTTGATTTATGAGTTAATAGTTAGTGAATTAATTAATAATTAATTCACACCACTCATCACTAGTGTATTTGTTAGTTAGACTAAATACAACTAATTCAACTAAGTCAAAATCAACACAACTCCATCAACTCCTCATTCAACTCCACCAAACTCAATCGCTTGAGTTCTAACTGAAGTCCTTCATGCAATAGCTCAACTAACCCATAAGAAAAGTGTATTTCCTTCTGGCAGTTGCATGTGCCACATCCGTAGCTCGAACTGAAGTGCTGCAAGAGGATAAGATAATGTTTATAGTCCAAATATTATTAAGAGTAATAATATTCGACTGTTCTATTTTTAGACTGGCAGTCTAAAAATAGACTCCGCCCATATGTCTAAAAATAGAGGTCCATATATTTTTACCAACATGACCAATCATCCATAAATAGCATCCTGCAACTCGTAGACCATGATCCATATGTCTAAAAAAAACATAGTCTAAAAATAGACTTTGCGCCAAAATAGCCAGCGGGCCCACTTAGTGAAGGCGACTTCTTTTCACTAAGCTCCATCATCTTGTTGCATTTTCAACATAGATGTAGTCTAGGTTTTAATCACTCTCATAATCATGGACAGGTTCAGTATAACCTGATCCTTCAGCAAGATCGAGGGGTACTATTACGCGCAACGATTTCTTCTCAAAGATCATCTTTCGCTTCTTTAGATTGATTACCCCATTCATATCAGTAGCCTAGTCAATTCCCACGAGTGCAGGATAGGGGTTGTTGTCATCCACTATCTCTATTACTTCAAAATCGTCCAGTGCACTTGTTCCCTCAATATCCACGGTCACCCCCTGCAACCGCCCCATGGGGATGATTTTCTGTTGATTTGCCATCCTTAGCTGAATCGGAGACCATTGCAGTGCAGGTCTCCCCATTCACTCACAAGTCTGCCTTGGTAGGTTATTCGCATATGAACCTAGGTCCAAAATGACCTGATCCATTTCGTACTCTCCTATTTGTGCAGTCAGTCTCATCTCCCGTCCCATCCTCATTTTATGCTTGCCAATTTTTCATACTATGCACGGCTCACCTGGTGTGGTTCCAGTGCATCTATTGATGAGTTGTTGTAACCCTTTCACAGCCTTACTGTCATGTAGTAACTTCATACAAGTTTCCAGGAAAGTTGTGAGCATAGAGGGGTCCATCTCTGGCTTAGGCTTTTCCTTGCTTCTTGAGGTGGAGGCCTCAACGAAGCTTTTCTTAGCTTCCATGAAGACTTCACGAACGCGCTCCAAATCGAACTCAGCCTCTTTTGACAGGGCTTTGTGAACCCATGTATTGCCTTCTAGTTGTTTCCCCTTATCATCTCCTGTCGTGATTCCACTCCTGAGCACTATATTTATGTTTGGATATTCATTGCGTGACTCAAACCTCATCATCTACAGGTTCTGAGTCGGTGGAGGTGGTAGCGCCCCTTTGTCACGTATCCTAGCTATCAGCGTAGGACAGTCTTCTATTTCATGATCAAACAATGTGCAATATTTGCATGATGGACGCGTTGGATTAGTGCAATCGCAGGCATAGTGTCTTGGTCCTTTGCAATTGTAGCAAATCAACTGTCCTCGACCTCTACCAGGTCCTCCTCCACCTCGGCCTTGTTCGTGCCTCTGAAATCTTGTCTGCGCCATCCCTACATTCCGGTCAAGGGGCCACGTTTCAGTCTGAACCCTATAGGCGGGAGTTCTATCCATCATCAATTCATATCTCCTACAAGTATGCTCATTGTGTCCTACCGACCTACAAAAGTTGCAGAACAACTATAGCGGTGCTTGTACATACTTTTGTAGCAAGTGACAATTATCTGTGGCATGTTTTCCGGCTACCTAACAGATAATGCACCATAATGTAGGCCCCACACTAGGTCCTGCTTGAACTCCTGGCCTTAAAGGCATCGATTCTTCTCCTGCAATGTATTTCGCAAAGACTAGGCAATGGTCTTTGTCATGATCCTAACTCTTTCATTTCAAGCACCATACCTCCTCGCGTACCTTTGGTCAAACCGTCCTATCCTGCTTCAGACTTTGCATCTCAAGGTATAGATTCTTCAGTTGTGCATGGATCTGCTGAACTCCTAGATTAGGATCTTGCATCGAAGTCTCACATAGTCTCATGGCGATCTCCAAGGCCTTTGCCTGAGTTGGTATCTTCTACTGCGACAACGCATTCCTTAAGTGTGGTGGTAGTGAAGCCACAAACCACTCACGATGTTGTCCATCTGTCAAATTCATGTTGGCTTCGTGGATTGTACATTTCAGACTCTGATCTAGTTCCCAAGGCATCTCGCTTGGTTGCATCATGATCTCTTTGAATCCCACAATCGACTGTGCCTCAGATTTAGGCCTATTAAATTCCCTATTTAGTGTTGCCTGGATGTCTACTACTCCAACATTCAGGTTATCATTAGAGTACTTAATATGCTAGGTTATCGCGCGATATTTTAGAGCACTAACCAGGATCACCTTCTTTATATGATCATCTGTAACACCTTGAGCTTCCCATGCAACCCTCATAATGAACCAGAATTGGTCTCTGTCCTCATTTCCCAAGCCTTTGAACAAAGGCAACTTCACTATATTTGCCATACTGAACCACGATGGAGGTGGTATGAGTGAAGTTGGAGGCGATGGTGGTGTGGATGGAGGTGGCATTCACGGGAATCCTTATCTTATTAACTGAATAGTACTTCGCGGAGAAACCTTCGCTATCCCTTCTTCGTCACTTTGCGGAGGTGAAATCAAGGGGCTATACTCCAGACCATTTTTTTCCTTCGTTCCTATAAGCTTTTCCACTTCGCGTAGTCCCAAACATCAAGGTCGTTGCATAACTCGTTTTTCACACAACAACATTTTAATACAAGTATTCAAAGATTTTACATACTTACCTTGAGGTCCTTTGAAAAAGCATTGCTCTGCCTTGCTATAGTTGATTGAGGTGTTGACTGTGAATTCAGTCGTAAATCCTCCTATGACACAATCATGTTAATGATCGACAACACAGGCTATCTTATCCTCCGATGCCTCCAACATTTGCACTAGCTTTAGGGTCCACACAATAGGACCATTAAGTTTCCACCTTCCTTGGCTATCTGCTAGCTTCACAATCCACTCATATAGCTTAATGGGAAAGAGCAGAAAAATATCTCGTGGATCTCTGTATACAGGTATCGGTCCAACCATTGCTCTTTTGTCATCCGTGGTTTTTTGTTCTCCTGTGCCACAAATTCGTGGATCTTTCTATCAAACCAGTCTCCAATATCCTTCTTAGTTGGATTCCAGTGATACGACATCACACATCTCTTATGTAGATTCCAGTCCCAGCAATGGAACCATTTGTTGGCTTGAGGGGACCTGACCAAGGTAAAACGTTAATGAGCCAAACAAATCCCTACACTATTGGCCCTTTTGACATCATCCAATGGAGTGCAGACCGAAGTCTCACCCGAAGCAGTATGGGGGGATGCTGGAACCAAGTTTTCGCACCCTAAGATGGTTGTGATGTCGTTTGATCTCTTCTATCCCTACCTTCACACAGGTGATCTCGCTCTGGGGCTTGTAAGACAAACCCTCTATTATGGCTTTTAGTAGCTTTGCGAAAGTACACGATCAACCTTCGCACAGCCCTAACCAGGGGATCAGGTACTTTCACGCTATTATGGCAGTGCGCTGTGCAGATTCCTCAATTACCCTAAGTAATTTTCTTATTTTTCAAATACTTAAGTTTATCACCGCGTAATCAGATATTTGTAATTGCGTTTAATTAATTGATGGAAATGTATTCATTCGCGCAACATAGAAGCATTACAAAGGAAACTCATACACAAAATATCCAAACCCATCAACAGAACAAATACACAGAACTTGAGGAATAACTCTTTTTATTAATATCTTCCAAGTGTTACAGACTTTGTTCACCCTACGCACACAGCTGTAGGGGTCCGCGCACTCAGCTGCAGACTTCTACCCTAGGCCTTTGCGCACTCAGCTGCAGAACCTCTACCTACACTACAACCCAAGACTTAGACTTCTTGCTCTAAGGTTATGACTCTCTTACATGTTGTTCGATGCCTCTAACTACTTAGAGCTTAGCTCTTTTTATACAATCCCATGGTCCGCGGACCATGGGTAGATCTCTTATAACTGACTTTACTTTACAAAAATAAGGGCGGACTACCCTTTGTGACACATAACACCTTTTCACTCCATGACCACAAAATGTGGAGTCTTTACAATAATATTACAAAAATTTGACTTAAACATGAGCTTTTAGCCCCAAAACTTCCCTTGGGGGATCCTACTCCCAACAGATGATATAATGCATAAAAGTGTTCATAATTGGTAAGTCTATCAAGTACCACAATGATGACAGTATTTTCTTCAGACTTGGGTAAACATGTGATAAAATCCATTGAGACATCCTCCCAATAATGACTTGGAATGGCTAAAGGTTGTAACAGATTGGGGTCTTAATTGTCTCAACTTTATTTTGGTTGCAAACCAAACATTTTGTCACAAACTTCTGAACATGAGATTTAAGGCCATCCCAAAAAAATCTTTCTTGACCATGTGGTAAGGTTTTAAAAATCTTGAGTGCCCTCCTAAGGGGGAGGTGTGTAGTTCAAAAAGAATATTTTGTTTGAGTTGGGAATTCTTACACATATATAAGTGATCTTTGTACCATAATGAATCATTTTTCCAGATAAGTGTATCATATGTACCGAGATCTTGCTACAAGTTTTGAATGAGTGTCCACAACTCTTCGTCATTATTCTATTCATCTCTTGCTTCAGTTATCCAATCAAGTTGGATAATAGAAATGGCACAGAGAAATGCTTCCACATCGTCATCCTTTCTTGAGAGTGCATCTACAAAAACATTTTGCTTCCCTTTTTTCTATATGATTTCAAAGTCATAACCCAACATATTTGTGACTCATTTTTGTTGCTCTTCTGAAGATAATATTTTTTCCAAAAATTATTTAAGGCTATCATGATCTTTTTTTTACCTTTAAGTGTCTTCCCATTAGGTAAGGCCACCATTGCTTTTCATAAATAGGTTTGTGTAAATAATTTCCCTCGATTGGATTACTTTCAAAATAAATGGATCTTCCTTTTTTCATTAAAACAACACCAATTCCATTTCCTGAGGCATCTCCACAATAAAGGTTTTTGTGAACTCTAGTGTAGCTAATACTGGTGCTTGGCACATTGCCCCTTTAATATATTCAAAGGCCTTAGTTTCTTATGGAGTCCAAGAAAATTCATCTTTCTTAAGTAATGTTGTTAGAGGTGCTCTTATTCTCCTATAATCATTAAAAAACTTGCCATAATACCCTATCAACCTGAGAAGTCCTCGAAGTTGAGTTAGGGTTGTGAGGATTTTCCATTCCTTGATGGCTTTAATTTTGTTAGGGTCTACCTTAACACCCTCATGAGATACAATATGACCCAAATACTCCACATCTTGTACTTCAAAGAAATATTTTGAGGTATTCACATATAATTATTTCTCCTCCAATAGTTTGAGCACCCTATCAAAATGTTGAATATGATCCTTCCAAGATGTGCTATAGATTAGTATATTATCCAAAAATACTAACACAAGTTTTCTAATGGTTTGAAAATACAATTCATCAAACCTTGAAATGTGGAAGGTGCATTAGTAAGGAAAAAAGGCATGATAAACAATTCATAATGACCCTCATGAGTTTTGAAGCTTGTTTTCAGAAGTTCTTCAGTGTTTATTCTAATTTGATGATATTGTGAATCAAGATCCAACTTGGTGAAGTAAATTGCTCCATGTAATTCATCCCACAATTGATCAATTACAGGAATTGGAAATTTATCTTTAATATTTAACTCATTGAGCTCTCTATAATTCAGACACATACGAGATGGTCCATCCTTCTTGTGCACCAATACTACCAGTGTAGAGAAAGAACTTTGGCTTGGTTGAATTATATCGGCCTCTAACATTTTTGCAACCATACGTTCAATTTCACTCTTTTGGGCATAGGGATATCAATAAGACCTGATGTTTGGAGGAACACTTCCTAGAATCAATTGAATAGCATGATCATAATCATGAATAGGTGGGATTCCTTTGCGAGTCTCAAATACCTTTAAATGATTTTCCAAGATTTTTTGGAGATATGGAGAATGACGATTTTGATGTTTGAACCTCTAGTGAGAATAATTGTGAAATTATGCCCCATTGTTCTTTCTTCAAAATCTTTGTCATGTCATTAGAGCTCAGTATCTTCCCTGGTTTCCCTATAATACCTCTTAATTCAATTCCCTTTTGTTGTAAAAAAAAATTCAAGAAAAGTTTGAAGATTAAAACTTTATTGTCCCTAAAGATCGTAACCATTGGAATCCTAGTACAACATCAACACCACCCATTGGAATGGAAAGCATTGGACTATTCAATACATATTCCCCCATGGTTAGCTTGATATTATGGCACTTTCCAAAGCAATTTATATTTACTCCATTTTCAACCATCACTTTGTTATCCCCTACAATGTCCCAGGCTAAGGAGGAGATCGAAAGAGGTAACTTCAAACCACTTGTAGTTCAACAGCTAGCCCTGCTAAACAGAGGGATCTCTCTAAGGTTTTCATAGTCAATGACTGGAAAAGAAATGAATTTTAGTCTAGCTATAATAGTTTTGGTTGAGTTTTTGAAAATGTAGGGTTTTTAGGTTGTTGGACCAGAGATGAGAAAAAGCAATTAGGTTAAGGTCTCAAGCGTTTGTAGTAGTAAGCATAAAGAGGTGAAATATAACAATGTCTTGTGATGGATTAAAATTTTTTCAATGTAGTGTAGGGTTGGAAATCTTAAGAAATCATAATGAGCATGTATTACCATGAATTCATTAATCTAGAAGAAGAAATACATAGACATGATTTTCCACATAAATAGAGCTTTGAATATAAAGAGTGTTTCCTATATAACTGTAAGGAAAATCATTGAGGAAAGAAAAAAATGTTAAGGGAGATTAATTCATTCATAAGAAATCGACATAGAAAGGAAACACCACCACAAACTCACTACACAAGTATTCCTGAAAGCAACTACTCCTTGATTAACTGTATGAAAGAATAAGAGACAAGTCCTCTCCTATGAAGTCCAACCCTTCTCTCTAAATGATAAATGATACATATAGACTAAAACAAAAAAATTCCCCACCTTCAAGGTTCGAATCCCTAAGTGGTGGAACAGTTTCCAAGAATCTCTCAACCAACAAGTGAGACTGAGAAGGTCAAAAACAAGCTCTTCCCTTAGACTTTTATTTGAGTTTTGCTTCATTTATGAGGCCTAATTAACCATAAAAACAACCTATCATGCTAATTTATTAATGATTACATAATCTAGACTTTGAACTACTAAAGTTACATCATTAAGTTACCTTTGACCTAGTCAAACTAGACATCTGAGAAATTACACGGTGGAATTTTTAATTAAAAACTCAGAAAATTGCAGAAGTGCAGCACCAACTTCGAGGCCATTTTTAGGTGCCTTCTTGAATTAAAAAATGAAATCTGGAAGAACGGTAAACTATCCTTACGTGTCTGGTTTCTATAAAATATTGAATTTTTGAAAATGACCCATGGGAAGGCCTTCAAAAAATCATTCTCCCAAGGTGTCTCTAGAAGTGAAACGCTTATCAAAAAGAGGGGTATAATGTTGATTTTTGACCGCTTTTTCTCATTTTTCTCAAAATATGAGCCCTATCTAAGAAATATGAGGAAATGGGTTTTGAGAGGAGGCCATTATATTTCTATAAATGTAAGCCACTTTTCACTTGGAGCTCTGAGGAAAAAGTGCAGCACCAAGGCGTTGTGTTTCTTTAACTAGTGTATTTTTTGAATTTGCGCCAAATTTCACCAAAAACCAAAAATGCTAAAAAAACTCCCAAAATTGGTCCAGAAGTTCCAAATGAGGTGTACTATTCTATCATGGATGCTTCAGAAAGCATCTCCAAGTTTTCTTTCTCATCTTTTCTTTGTAGGGTTTTCTTTGAGTTTGGCCTTCAACTGCTTGATGCTGACCTTGGCAACCTGATTCCTTGTGTAATAATGGATAGCCATATTCCTTTGCAACATTTTATCTCTGTTAACCTTGTCAAGGAGATTCTCATGGTGGAAATTTATCTTTTCAAACCAAAATTCCCTATCTTCATTTATTTCCATGGAAATCCTCTCCTTAAAGGTCAATTCTTCCATTGATGGCTTTTGTTCTCTTCTAGGTCTAGTTTCATGCCTTTGAACCAATACTCCCCATGATTTGGTATCCCTGTGGCAAGAGAGATGGCAGCTACTGAGAATGTGAAATCAATCCTTTCTATGGTGACTTTTTCTCCCTTCAGATTGGTGACAATCCAATCAGTGAGCTGCTCATGAAAACCTATCTCTCCCACTCTTTGACAAAACCCTAGGCAATTGACATCTTCAAGCATTGTCTTATGAATGGTGAAGAATTTATCTCATTGCAATTTGTGGGCTCATACCTCAGAATCTTCCCCCCTTTATGATGTTTTCTTTTCTCTGATGGTGAAGAGTCTCCTTCCATTTTGAAACCCTAGATGATAGGAAAAGGGAAAAACAGTGAAAAGTGATTGAAGTGGTGAAATGAGGGAGTTAGGGAAGGGAGATGGGAGTATGGAAATTTAGGGAGATGGACAGGGGTTTTATAAATCCTTATGAAGTTAAATGGAGGGAAATGAATGAGGGAAATGAGTAAGAAAAATTAAAAATAGTCCAGCTAGGGAAAATACTCAATTTGATAGATAAGAGCTAGGGTTTGTAGGAATGTGAGGTGAACTGAAGGTAAATGGTTTTTTTGGTGGATGGGATGGTGATTTGTATGGAAAAATAGGTCTAGGGATATAAATTTCTTGGGTTTGAATGTTCTAGATGATCATTTTCAAGCTTTAAAACATGAAATTCGTACAAACCCTAGATGACTAAACTCACCATCATTTATTTGTTTTGACAAAGGAAAAGAGGGAGTGAAATGAGATTACTTACTTGCTAAATGGCTTAGATCAAAAAGAAACTGGAATTCAAGATTAAATTTTGAATTTGGGCAATTTTTTATGAGTTTTTGGATACTCTTCCCTATGCGCAGTGCAGTTCACAGAAGTGTAACGCCTCTCCCAGAAACGTAGCGCCAACGTGAAACCCACTTTTGGACCCTTAAACTGCTCCAAATTGTAAAATTGATTGCTCATTGGAAATATATTGAATTCTAATAGAACAGGGATGCATCAAGAGTGTAATTTGGACACTCTAGCATGGAGAAAAATTGACTTTCCCAAGATCACTTCAAAAATATAGGGTGTCTTTGAAAAAAGCACAACACCAAGTTGTAGAGAACATTTGGATGGCTTAAAATAATCCAAATAATGATATGAAGGTACCATTGGAAATATTATGATGTCTAGTTATCCATAGAGTAATTAAGCATGTAAAATGGCCTCTCCAAGGCTGAGAAAAATGAGTTTTCCCAAGGTCACTCCAAAAACAAAGTGTGCTTCTAACAAAAGCGCGACGCCAACTTGCAAAGCACTTTTGACTGCCTTCCTAGAGGATTTTTGTGCTGAAAGTGGTATGGTTGGAAATATTATGATTTCTTCTACACAATAGAGTCCTTAAGAACTTCCAATACCTACTCCAAATCTCTAAAAAACTATCTTGAAGTCAAGTTTTCTAGAAGTGTAACAACTCTCCTGTTGCAAGTGTAGTTTGGGAATTTCTCTCAAATCGTAACACCTGTGCATAAAATGAATGAAAATTTTGTTCCTTGACCTATAATTGACAAAAACCTCTTTCACATTTGGAAAATTATTTTTCATTTGGTCAGAAACAAATTTTGAAGAAAAACCGTCCCTATGAGAAATGACGAGATGAGGTAGTGTACTGCAACATTGTCTTATTTGAGATAAAACATTAACTTTACCTTTATTTTTCTTTCCCTAAATTGCTAACTCCCTTTACCCACTAAATTACATGATGGACATGTTTTTGTTTTGACATATGGTATCATGATGACACATGGAGTGAAACCCTAGACCATGACCTAAAATGAGGAATTTAACCATTTCATGACCCAAGAAATTTAAATGAAGATATGATACCTCAAAGAAGACAATGACATGATGAGTGATGAAGACCATGAGTAAGTGAAGGGAGCAACATCGACCTAGACGCAAAATCGAGTGACCAATTTTTTATTTGAAGATTCACTGAAATGACAAAAAATTCACTTGACATCCTAACAACACCTTGTAAGAGCATATTTAATCACTGGTGATAGGCTGAACTGACTGACACTAACATTGGCTCCAACTGGGGATGGAAGCTCCTTGGAGGTGTCAAGAACATTGTAGACCTAGTAGCCTTATCCATTGGGCATGGAGTCAAATTTCAAAGACTAAATTCAAACTAAAAAATGACTGACTAACTAACCTTGACAAAACTCTAAAACTGACTAAACTTACTTATGGCAGTAGACCATCAGGATCTAAGGGACTTCACCTCAGGCTTCAAATCCTGATGATAATCACCCACCTGTTGAAGATATATATACAGTCATGTGTAGTGATCGCTCCAGTGTAACCAATCCAGCAAATGGCTACTTATTTGAATCCTACTCACACTTTCCTTGAGCAAGCAGAAAAAACAAAAGTTAGGCCACTCTAAGTGTCCATTGAACATGTTCTCATGATCCATAAATACAAGAAAATTCATCTTCTCAGATGGCTTCAACAAATCAGTGTAAGGATCCTTAAAAATTTGAAATGTTACCTTGTCTTGAAATCCAACAAAAATGCAAGTACTCCTTTCATTTTGATCTCAAATAATACTTGGTTGTTGATCCATAGGAAGGCATAGGGAAGTATGAATTTTTGCTACATGAATGTTGGCTACAAATTCCTCAAGCATGAGCAACTCTAATTCTATCTTTGGCATATTATCTATCTCAGACTCATACTCCAATTCATAGTCTAAATCATCCTTGAAAAGAAAACATTCTTCAAGATTATTAAACATGTCAGCCCTATCCTCTTCACGAAAGAAAACAATTCATGTTAGTTGATCTCCTTGCAGGAAATATACTTCATACATTGGCTTACTCACAATAACTTCCTGTATAGTTTCATCAATTTCATGACTGTCATCATCTAAACCTAGATTTTCATTTTCAATAATGGAAGAAATTTCTCTTATACATTCTTCACTGTGTGAGTACTACTAACCTACTTTAACTTGGGCTGTAACATGGTTTTTCAAGAACTGATCTATTTCATCTTCAGATAGAGGAGAACATTGAGCTTTATAGAAATCAACGTTAGCTTGGCGATTTTCATTTTCGAGATCAGGAATAGGCCTTTCTCTATTTTGATTGAAGTTTGCTTCATCCAAGGAGGAAGCTGCTAATTCTTGTTGGGAGGAAAAATCATAAAGGGCTCCTAATATATCTTCTTCCATAAATTCTTCATCCCCATATGAATTTTCAAGAAATTTAATGAAATTTTCAAAAATCTCACAACATCTTTCCATCATTGATAAGGAAAAATTTCTCCTTTGATAATGTTAAAAAAAAAACTCAATGAAAATCCTTTAGAGAATATAAACTAGCAGATGGTAGACCATGGAAAATTTTAGGGGCCACTATTCACCCAGTGAACTAATTTCCATGATTTCTCCACAAAAAATAATCGCCAATTTCCAATTTTGATAAAATATGATTCACCCAAATTTTAGAATATAAAATTATTTGACCTTAAAAATCACCAACATTATATAGAGACTATATGCAAATTCATTAAAAGTTTGAATGATTTTAAAAATATATCAATAAACATTTGATAGTTTACATATTAGGGATTAGTGATATTTGCTAATGTTATTAAACTTCAAGAAAATTTTCCATCCTTAAAATTTTCCTTGTGGTCGACTCTCATACCATTTCCTCACTATTTCCTCCAAGGTAGCCATGAAGATCTTCATCAGACAATCTTCAGGAAACTTAGTCTTTAATCTGTGAATATGAATATAAAATTTGACCAAATGCAAACTAGCATCTTCTCCATCTAGACCTTTAAACTTTGGCATTCCTGTTTTCCAATCTATATAAGGAATATGATATGGAAAACCAGGAATATGAGCTTGATTCATAGGAGCATACCTTCGAGTAGTTGAATCCATCTTGAAAACAGTTAAGTCACCAAGAAGTTCTTCAAACTACCGGTTTTTGAACAATAAAGTCACCATGAAAATTCTAAGCCTTTGGATTCTTTGATACTGGAATCGCCAAGTGAAATATGCACAACCTTTCTTGTGTCTGATCATTGTTCACCATCAACAATAAGATATGATCCTTGTTGTTCTTTCCTAGGGAAGATATATCAGTCGTCTCCCCGGCAACAGAGCCAAAATGTTTTCCCCTACAATGTCCTAGGTTGAGGAGGAGATCGAAAGAGGTAACTTCAAACCACTTGCAGTTCAATATCTAGCCCTGCTAAACTAGAGAGGGATATCTCTAAGGTTTTCATAGATAAGGACTGGAAGAGAAATCAATTTTAGGCTAGATATAATAGTTTTGGTTGAGTTTTTGAAAATTTAGGGTTTTTAGGTTGCTGGACTAGGGATGAGAAAAAGATTAGGTTAAGGTCTCAAGGGTCTGTAGTAGCAGGCATAAAGAGGAGAAATATAACAATGTCTTGTGATGGATTAAGATTTTGTCAATGTAGTGTAGGGTCGGAAATCCTAAGAAATCATAATGAGCATGTATTACCATGAATTCGCTAATCTAGAAGAAGAAATACACATATATGATTTTCCACATAAACAGAGCTTTGAATATAAAGAATTATGCCTATATAACTGTAAGGAAAATCATTGAAGAAAGAAAAACATGTTAAGGGAGATGAATTCATTCATAAGAAACTGACATAGAAAGGAAGCAACACCATAAACTCACTGCACAAGTATTCCTGAAATATAGTTGCAACTGCTCCTTGATTAACTGTATGAAAGCATAAGATGCAAGTCCTCTCCTCTGAATTCCAACCCTTCTCTCTAAATTAGAAATGATACATATAGGATAAAACAAACATCTTCCCACATTCAGGGATCGACTCCCTAAGTGGTGGAATAGTTTCCAAGAATCTCTCAACCAACAAATGAGAGTGAGAAGGTAAAAAAAAAAAAACTCCTCTCTTAGACTTTGATTTGAGTTTTGCTTCATTTATGAGGCCTAATTAACCATAAAAACAACCTATCATGCTATTTTATTCATGATTACATAATCTGGACTTATAACTACTGAAGTTACATCATTAAGTTACCTTTGACCAAGTCAAACTAGAAATATGAGAAATTACACAGTGGAATTGTTAATTAAAAACTCAAAAAATTGCAGAAGCGCAAGCCAACTTTGAGGCCACTTTTAGGTGCCTTTTTGAAGTCAAAATTGAAATCTAGAAGAATGGTAAAATAACCTTTCCTGTCTAGTTTTCATAACATGTTGAATGTTTTAAAATGGTGCATGGGAAGGCCTTCCAAAACTCATTCTCCCAAGGTGTCTCCATAAGCACAGCGCCTGTCAAAAAGAGGGGTAAAATGTTTATTTTTGACCCCTTTTTCTCATTTTTCTCAAAATCTGAGCCCTGCCTCAAAAAGCTAAGGAAATGAGTTTTGAGAGGAGGCCATTAGATTTCTAGAAATGCAAGCCACTTTTCATTTGGAGCTATGCGGAAAAAGCGTAGTGCCAAGGCACTACATTTCTATAACTAGTGTATTTTTTGAATTTGCACCAAATTTCACCAAAAACCAAAAATGCTCAAAAACTCCCAAATATGGGCCAGAAGTGCCAAATGATGTGTATATGCTATCATGGATGCTTCAACAAGCATCTCCAAGTTATCTTTATCATCTTTTCTTTTTAGGGTTTTCTTTGAGTGTGGCCTTCAATTGCTGGATTCTGACCTTGGCAACCTAATTCCTTATGTAATAATGGATGGCCATATTCCTTTGCAACTTGTTATCTCTATTAACCTTTTCAAGGAGCTTCTCAAGGTGAAAATTGATCTTGTCAGACCAAAATTCCCTATCTTCAATTATTTCCATGGCAATCCTCTCCTCAAAGGTCAATTCTTCCATTGGTGGCTTTTGTTCTCTTCTAGGTCTAGTTTCGTGCCTTTGAACCAATACTCCCCATGAGTTGGTATCTCTGTGTCAAGAGAGATGGTAGCTATTGATAATGTGAAATCAATCCCTTCTCTGGTGACTTTTTCTCCCTTCAGATTTGTGGAAATCCAATCAGTGAGTTGCTCATGAAAACCTACCTCTCTCACCCTTTGACAAAAACCCTAGGCAATTGACATATTCAAAGCATTTCCTTATGAATGGTGAAGAATTTATCTCATTGCAATTTGTGGGATCATACCTCAGAATCTTCCCCCTTTATGATGTTTTCTTTTCTCTGATGGTGAAGAGTCTCCTTCCATTTTGAAACCCTAGGTGTTAGGAAAAGGGAAAAACAATGAAAAGTCATTGAAGTTGTGAAATGAGGGAGTTAGGGAAGAGAGATGGGAGTAGGGAAATTTTGGGAGATGGACATGGGTTTAATAAATCCTTAGGAAATTAAATGAAGGGAAATTAATGCAGGAAATGAGCAAGAAAATTTAAAAACAATCCTTGCTAGGGAAAATGCTTAATATCATATATAGGAGCTAGGGTTTTTAGGAATGTGAAGTGACTTGAAGGGAAATGGTTTGTTTGGTGGATGGGATGGTGATTTTTATGCAAACAGAGGTCTAGGGATAACAATTTCTTGGATTTGAATGTTCCATATGATCATTTGCAAGCATTAAAACACAAAATTCATACAAACCCTAGATGACTAAACTCACCATCATTTATTTGTTTTTCCAAAGGAAAAGAGGGACGGAAATGAGTGTAATTACTTGCTAAATGGATTAGAGCAACAAGAAACTGGAATTCAAGCTTAAATTTTGAATTTGGGCAATTTTCTATGAGTTTTGGGATACTCTTCCTTGTGCATAGTGTAGTTCACAGAAGCGCAGCGCCTCTCCCAAAAACGCAACGCCAACTTGCAACTGACTTTTGGAGGCCTTAAATTGCTCCAAATTGTAAACTTGATAGCTCACTGGAAAAATATATTGAATTCTGATACAAGAGGAACTCCTCAAGAATGTAATTTGGAGACTCCAGCATGGATACAAATTGATTTTCCCAAGGTCACTCCAAAAACACAGGGTGTCTCTGACAAAAGTGCAATGCTAACTTGAAGAGAACTTTTGGATGCTTTCCACTAATCCAAATCATGATCTGAAGGTACCATTGGAAATATTAGGATGTCTAGTTGTCCATAGAGTAATTAAGCATGTAAAATTTTGTCTCCAAGACTGAGAAAAATGAGTTTTCCCAAGGTCACTCCAAAAACACATTGTGCTTCTGGCAAAAGTAGAGCGCCAACTTGCAGAGCACTTTTGACTGCCTTCCTAGAGGATTTTTGGGCTGAAAGTGTTATGGTTGGAAATATTATGATGTCTTCTACACAATAGAGTCTTTAAGAACTTCCAAGACCTGCTCCAAATCCCTGAAAAACTATCTTGAAGTCAAGCTATACAGAAGTGTAAGAACTCTCTCATTGCAAGTGTAGCTTGGGAATTTCTCTCCAATCGTAATACCTGTGCATAGACTAAAGGAGGTTTTTGTTCCTTGACATATAGTTGACAAAAACCTCTTTCACTTTTGTAATATTCATCTTCATTTGGCCAGAAACATATTTTGAAGTAAACTTGTCCCTATGAGAAATGATGAGACAAGGTAGTGTACTGCAACATTGTCTTATTTGAAATAAAAATTACCTTTACCTTTATTTTTCTT